>PVJX010003231.1:25995-112279 GCA_004027295.1 Dolichotis patagonum | reverse complement strand
GAAACAACCTAAGTGCCCATCAACTGAGGAATGGATAAAAAAGTTGTGGCATTTTTATACAATGGAGTACTACTCAGCTATAAAGAATGATCACATCGAGATATTTATAAATAAATGGACACGACTTGAGACCATTCTCTTAAGTGAAATAAGCCAAACTCACAAGGGTAAATACCATATAATCTCCCTAATATGAGATCTGATAAGAGTATATAAATCTTTATGGTAAGCATGAGGCCCCATCTCATAGCTTCGAAGTCTTTCAAAGTTTTAAATCATCAGTTGGAATGGTGTTATCCTGTTTTGTTTGACTATATCATACGTGATGATATGAACAGCTGTTTTGAAGAAAACATTATGACAGCTATTGCTGATTTAATATCATCCTTCTTCGAAGTCCTACCATCCTTTTTTTGTTTTACTACTGTTGGTTTTATCTACCACATTGTGTCTTATTGGAATTTGAATATGTGTGATAGTTCAAACAAATTTTTTTCTTTTTTTTATCAAAAATGAGATATTATAATACTCATTGATCATTTTCTCTTATTTGGTTCAGAAAGCCCTGGAATTCTTTCACTATATGCATGACTTTATACTATTGTGTTATGTTTGATATTATTGTAATTGAAACTATGCTCAACTATAGCAGAGTTAGAGATATGGCGTTAGATACTGTTGATGTCCAGTTCACTTAATGTAAAGTACTGTGTTGCCTATGTTGTCCTCTTCTGATCTGCTCTGTACTACCCCCTTTTGTTTTATTCTCTTTTAAATAAAAAAAATTAAATAAATAAATAAAAAAACAAAACAAAAAATAAAAACAAAAACTGTGTTTTCCTTTGGATAATGCATTCCTGAATCCAGCCTCTGCAGGAGAACAGAGAAGTAGGATCAGGGACAAAAAGGGGTTTATGTTTAAAGGGGTTTATGTTGGTCGCCCCCAGGCCTCATGTATTTGCATTGTGCATTTGTGATTGGTTCATTGTCTAGTGCTTGGATTGGTGGTGTCAGTGCTACACCCTCCTAGGGGTGGAGCCAGGATGTGATGTAATGGCAGGAAGAAGGTGTGTGTCTCTCTCTTTTGCTGGTTTCCGCTTGCTGTTTGCAGCCGCCATGAACTGTGGCCCCTCCATGCCACCCTGCCTTGGAGCTAACTGAGTATGGACTGAAACCTCCAAAAACTGTAAGAAATAAACCTTTCCTTTCCCAGCTTTGGGCATCAGGTATTTTGTCTCGGTGATGAATAAAAGTAACTAAGACAAGGGGCAACTGAAGCTGGTGACCTGTGAATATATCATCTCCATGTAGATCTTACATGCAGTTCCACTCGAGTTATGGAACTTCCCACTCTCAAGACCTCCACAACATCCAATGAGCCGGATCTCGCACCTACGAGGACTGGGGTTCATCAGGGATATTGTGGTGTTTTGCTTTTTGAGGGAAATATTTTAACGTGGTCACACTGGTCCTGGACTGACTTTGAACTTGCTTTCTTATGGTATATGTGGCAGCATGTGGGAGTTAATAACTGGTACTATTAGTTCATGGGCCGCTGGCCACACCCAGATTTGATTGAAAGACTGTCTTTAACCCAGAAATATGGAACTTTCAGCTAAATATAGAGAAAGAGTGGAACTTTTGGATTTCTTTATGGGAGAAGGGCTGTGGCATTTAATGATTGCAGAAAATATGGTGTGGTGTTCTCCATGGTCCTCACTCCCTGAGCTGCAAACCCTTGTATAGTTTCCCTTCGTGGAGTGCAGACAGGAGCTATGACTTGTTTCTAAGCAATGGAACAGTAGCGATCACTCGTCTTCAACAGCAAAGAAGATAAAAGGTCACTTCCAGTACATTATATGGCAATTGCAATGAGATAAGATTGTGTCACATTATAGAAGACCATCTTTTTGGCAGGCACATTCTAGGAGAGTCTCTCTCTTTATCTCTTCACCTCTGACTTGAAATAAGAATGACACTTGTATATGCTAGAGATGTCTTACACTATTACTCAAGGGAGCTAGAAAATCAGCCTTTCCTTGCTGGGCTTCCCAGTGAGAATACAATCCTAGCCCATTATTTTCAAGCCTGTTAAACCGTAAGCCAAAAACTCACCAAATCCACAATTGTGGTCTTGACCTCTAGAAATATTAAGTAGTGGATTTATAGCACTGTGAGCATTGTGATTTGATATGTTATAACTGAAACCTGTTATATTTAGCCTTATATATTTAGTGAATGGAAGGCAAGAGATTACCTGAAGGTCATGTAGAATTAATTGGCTTTTTTCATGGTTTAGAATTATTATGGCAAAGAAATTCAACCCAGGAATGCATCCCCTTTCCCTTTCACTGTGGCAGTGCCACATAGCTAGCGCTGGCCAATAGAACGTTATTGGAAATTTTGTATAAACCACTTCTGCATTGATTTTGTGTTTCTGGTTTTAATATTCCTTAAATTTGATCTCTTCCTTTGGGTCTTATGTACTAAGGACTGTAGAATTTTAAAGAGAAAGGACCTTGTATCTTGGAAACACTGCATGGAGAAGAAACATTTCCACACTCACTGTTTCTCTATTTAAAAAGCAAAGTGAGAGAACTTGTACTGTGTTAGCCCACTGACATGTAGGGCTTGTCCTTGTAAAGTTGATCTATTCTGAGTGAAACCATTAGAGCAAAGTACTTTCAATGTATCTAGAATACATTTCATAGTATATATAATATTATATATTATTTATAGACATATATGTAATTATACATCCCTGTGCATTTTATCTCTGAGCTTAAATCAACATTTTTTTAAAAATTAGCATCTGCTTTCAACTAAAATCATGAATACACCAATGGAATCAATGAATGAATCAAGTCAGGCTGCACACTATTTTCTGGAGCTCTATACGTATATTATAAGGTGATAGTAACATATTTATTGTTCAGTCATACCATGCAACTGAAAATAAGTAAAGACCCTTGGCAACTAACCGATTTAAACTGAAAGCCTGTTTCCCAAAAAGTGGTTTTGACCTTGGCAAATTTATTTAGCTTCTGCTTCTTATTTTAGCTCTCTTGTAAATTTGCATAGTGTTTACAATATAGAACTGCTGTCAGAGGACACTGACATGTAAAATATCCAGCAAACAAGTTTATTGTCACTTAGCAAGTGATCTACAACATGCTTGATCTCTTCTCATTCCTTCTTTGTCTTTGTGTATTGTGTCAAGTAGATAGTGGATAAGATTCATTAGCTATGATATTTTTCAGGACATTACTAATGGAAGTCACATATCAAAACATTAGGACTACAATATTTGCAACTATTTGCTGAAGCTGTCTCTTCATTTTTTTATGATACTGACTTCAAAGATTTGTAGCAAACAAGGAGTATAGTTACTGTGAAATTCTTGCAATGCTTTGATTCTAAAAGCAAACTGACAAAACTGTGTATTTGGTATGATTATATCATTACAAAATTCTCCAAAGCCCTTTATGTTCACATTTCTAACTAGAGGGAAAAAATGAAGAAAATAGAGCTTTAAAAATTGGGAAAAAAGCCAACAGTTCCAAGGAGCAAGGAGGGAGGGGTTGGGTAGTAGATGAAAAGAGAAAACAATAGAGAAAAAAAGAATTAAGATATATTATGTACATGTACCAATTCCATGTGATAATTGTAACCATTGTGTACTACGAACAGGTAGTATTAATAAAATAATTCTGTGAATCTTTAGCCATAGTTACATCTCTGTGTCTGTGTGAACACAGCATTGTACTTGAAAGTAAATAATTCAAAAGCAGGAAAAAAGACTGAAAATAAGTCTGTAGTAAGAAATATTTGGAATTTAATTAAACAAAGTTTAATTTTTGTAGTTTTCTCCACACACTCCAGGCCCACAGAGCTTTTACTCTTTAAATTCACTCTCTGCTCTACTCGTGTCTCATGCCCTTCCTCTTATCTCAGTATATTTTCCTCATTATTCAAAGTTTAGCTGCTTCATCCTGAGCTAGAAGCCTCTACCCATAATTTCTGCCTTTGCTCACTGAATTGTGGGTCTCTGTGACGCCATGGGAGAGGATTAAACTGGCCTGGACACATGGCATTTTGATTTTGAGGCTCTAAGCCCATAGCAAAAATATTCAATCATATGGAGGGCACAAGGCGAGACAAAAGCCAAAGAAAAGTTATAAAAGAGAGAAAAATGGCAATGAAAGCGTGTTCCCACATGCTAGCAACCAAAGTGGTCAAACGTGAGCCTGAAGTTTGCATTCTGAGAGATGAGACTTCACGAAATGGAGAAAGGGAGAAACAGTATTTTTATAATCTAGTGGTAAATAGTTCCTGGGAGTGGCAAATGTCCTTCTACCATGCAACATAGACTGTATCCGGTATTTATAAGATTTCATTGTTTCTATTCATAGACTAATGAACACATCAGCCTACATGGCCTGGAGAATTATGTCTGGTTACCTGAAGAGCAGCGTTCTAGGTCTGGCTTCACAATCTATCAGCTGTTCTCTTCATCATGCTGCCGAACTGCCTTTAGCATCATTTTAATGAAAGAACAGTAAGTCAAGGAACACTCATCTTTTGGAAGGAAGGGCAAGTATGTCAGATGACGTAGGGAAAGGTTTGCAAACTCTAAAGGACCGATGAAATCTCAGACATTATTGTCTGTGCTTTAACACCGAGCACAATTGGGTGCTACTCATTAACTCTATTATTGATATAAAATTCTAGCTTTTCAGCATACACTGAAAGATTTTTGATGAGAAGAATCTGCACATCGTATCACTAAGCTGTGCTTTGAGGATAGGGCTACAGTTAGGTTAGAGACTGGACACCTGTTTCTTTGATGCTCAACAAATGATTCCTCGTCCTTCTGCATGACATTTAGCAATGTTCTGGCTCCTCCTTTGTGTGACCTGAGGAACAGAAACCTTATAAATGATCATTAGTCAGAGTGATACTAAGTTGACAGGGCAAATAACATCAGTTATCTCTGCCAGAAATACCTGCCTGACTTCCAACACTAAGGTGGCCAGGCACAAAATTTTCAAGTAGATTGCTCAAGTTCCCTTACCTGCTTCTTCCCCTGTAGCAAGGAAATAAGAACAGTTTGCTAAGGGGGTTTCAAAGCGCCAAGTGATTTAATGTGTGTAAAGTGCATAACACACAGTTTTGCTTAGGACGAAATAGTTAATCCATCAAAGATGACTCTATTTCTCTTTTGTTACCTTTGCCTCTCCCTGAAAGAATGCACATGTGGATGGTCTCCTGCTGTGGATACTGGCATTTTGGCTGTTTTTATGGTTGTATCTAAGTTTAATGATATTAGATAGAAAGCAGATAATTCCTGGGTAGTGGCTGGTTAGGAAATTTTTTAAATTTAAGTTAATATATTTCACCAGAATGATATCTTGGATGTCCCAGCTTGATAATTCCCACAACTTCAGCCTACCTGTAGATGAAAGCACTTTCTCTATTTCATAACAAGAGCAAGGCTGTTTGATGTCCCTTTGAAAAGTTTTAAAGAAGAACATAGAAGGAAGCCTAGAAGTAAAATAACAGAGGCAGCTTCAGAGGAGAACAATACTTCGTTTCTGTTCACAGGAAACGTCACCATTCAGATGCATTCATTTTTCATAAAGCACCTCCTCGATTTCAGCCCAAACACTGAAAATGGAGCCCATTAAATCAGAACAAAAACACTTTTGAAAACATCTTTAGAAAAATACATTTTTTCCACGGAGGGATAAGAATCAAGAAGGTTGAAAAAAAATCTAAATGAGATTCAGTTTGAGAAAGGCAAGTTCTCAGGTAGTTAGTTATTTGTGAAACTTGCAAAGTCGCAATCAAAGGGGGAGACTATATCCATCAGCACGTATTGTTCCACAATATCCCCGATTTACTCTTTCAAATACTTAAAGAGTTGTGCAATTATCGGGGCCCAGGTTCCTATTTCATAGAAAAGGGCAGGCTTTGCTTTGACTGCAGCTAAGGTATTTTATCAAGAGTCTTCACTTCTCTTTACTGTTACGAATGCTCCCTCCTTTTATGGCCTTTTGCCATGTCCCACTGCATCTATAAAGCGTTCCCTCAATATTGTGCCTGGCATGTATCCTCCCTCTCTCTGTGTCTGGCAAAAGTCAGTCTTAGTTCCATGAAGGGGTGAGACCATCGGCTCTGGGGGACAGAATCCTGGCTCTGGCACTTGCTTATTGTAAAATCTTGAACAATATCATTTAAATTCTTTGTGCATATATTTTGTCATCTATTGTTAGTATTTTCTATTATTAATATAATATTTTCTAAATGATAATGGTCACATAAGTTAAGGAGTACAACATTCTTCAAACAGTACCAAAAATATGGTTATTCCAACACAGTGAGTTATTTATGAATGAGTTACGATTAGTTAATATGCCTCCTCCATAATTGATAGTTCCATCCCAAAGCAGATCAAGCCTGCTCATTTCCTTGTCTGCTCTTTTTTCTTTCTTCTTTCTTTCTTTCTTTCTTTCTTTCTTCTTTCTTTCTTTCTTTCTTTCTTTCTTTTTCTTTCTTTTTTCTTTCCTTCCTTCCTTCTTTCTTCTTTCTTTCCTTCCTTCCTACTTCTTTCTTTCTTTCTTTCTTTCTTTCTTTCTTTCTTTCTTTTTTCTTTCCTTCCTTCCTTCTTTCTTCTTTCTTTCTTTCCTTCTTTCTTTCTTTCTTCTTTCTCCTCTCTCTCCTTTTTCTCCCCTCCTTTCCTTTCCTCTCCTCTTCTGCAGTACCAGGAATTGAGCTCAAATCCTTGCACATGTTGGGCAAATCCTCTACCACTGAGCTGACCAAGCTTTCTAAAAGCAGATTTGCCTTAGCTAATTCAACTCATCTTCAGAAATTATGAAGTGGGCTCATCTCCTACTCAGATTGATTCAAGAAGCTGGAATCTGTGAATATGTTACCTTACATGGCAACACGGGATAAGAACGATCTTGGATTATCCAATCTAAGTAAATATGTACCTAAAATGGGAGAATTTCTGCATATAATGAGAGAGAGAGAGAATAGTGAGGGAAGAAGGACAAGAGATGGAATATAGCTGGTTCTGGCAGTGCAGGAGATGGGCCCATAAGCCACAATACAGGCAGCATCTGAAAGCTTGGCTGACTCCCAGAACCCCCAGAAAGTATGCAGTCCTGTGCACACCTTGCTTTTAGTCTCATGCAACCCAAGCTGATGTTCTGGTCTAAAGACCTGTGCATAAGTATATTTTATTAAGCCACCAGGTTTACGGTGATCCATATGGCATAGGAAATGAGTTCACTTGCTGTGCAAAGCCTCTTGGTTTCATGTTTGTCTTCCTGTCAGCCTGCCTCAAGGCCTCAAAGAACAAGATCGGAAGAACAGTCCAAAGTCAATGGTCGGCTGTCTTTGTGTGTGGGTCAGGTTCACAGGAACCTGGTACTATATTTCCAGAAAGAGATGCAGAAATTATCTGAGAATGAATGCATATTTGATGCAGGATGAAGGGAATGTGAAGGAGGAGGTACAATAGACAGAATTTTAAGATGCCTTCTAATACTCCTTTGGTGTAAATACCTTTGTATCCACTAAATATGACACACCATTGCTTTCATCACTGTGGTTCATTATATGGCAAAAGGAATTGTTTGAGGTGTAATTAAGTTCAGAACCAGTTAACCTTAGATAAGGAGATTATCTAAATGCAACTGACTTCATCATGTTACCTAGGAGTTGAGGATGTATTGGGTGGGGCAAGAAAATGTGTGAATAAAATATTATAGTCGTGGTGTTTAAACAATAGATAAAATAATTTTAAAATATTTCTCTCTGTATGTGTGCATGTTTCTTTATGCAGAGTGGGTAGATGAATGAGTGTATAAAGCATGTTAGATAGTGATAAATGATTTAGAAAAATAAAGAGTGGGGGAGGGAGTAGAGAATACCAGAGCTGAAACAGAGAAAATAAGCTTTGATTGTAAATGGTGGTCTAGAAAGCTCTCACTGAAGGATGACACTTGGCCCAGGCTGGATGGAAGAAAGAATATGCAAGCTAGGAGTTTTCCTCTGGGAAGACCAAGAGAAGAACTCTAAGGCCCCAGGTGAGCCTCCTCAGATTCGTAAACAGCAAATGGGCAACGATGGCTGAAGTACATTTTACCAACAATCAGAGAGAGATGAGCAGAGACGGGATTAGCAAAATAGACCATTGTTAGGAGCTTAAGAATGAGTCAATGTGGATAAGCAGGGAAGGTCACAGTCCAACCTACACTTTACAGCCTCAGTCTGGATGCTGGGCCATGTATTCATATAGGAGGATGAGGTCAGACCCACAGAGACAAGGTAAGAGAAAGGGGAGGTGTTTTCAAATAGCACTAGAAATGTGAAAACTTCAAGTAGTGGTTTTAAACAAAATATTTGTTTTGGAAATCAAAATCTGATTCCCCCATGAATAATTTAATACACTTAGTGTAACTGAATTAAAGGGTTTTTTTCTTCTTCTTCGCCTGAAATAATACAGGTAATAGATCTTTCTTCTTCAGAGCTCTTTGTAAATCATCTGAAATGCAGCCAGTGTTTAAAGCTGGATTAAAGTGCTGGGTGCTTTATCCTCTGTTAACAATTGCTTTGTTCAAAACGTGACTACAGGGTAGAAGAAGGATGAGGATGATTTGGGAAAGAAAATACAGCATTTGCAAAAGATTTGAATGATAAATTACTGAGCAGTTCTAAAATGCCAACTTCACATCTCCAATCTCTTTGCCTTGACTAGGCAGCATGAAAAATTAATTATTTCTTCTTTAGGCATCCGGATAACAGAGTCTAAAACATAGAAATGGTCCTGATGCCTCTGCTCATGGAAAGTATTCTTGAACTGCAAATTTCAGAAATCAAGAACATTGCTACTCAGACCTTCTCCTGCACTGACGGCAAAGAAAAAGAAAGAAAAATCCTTATTTTCTTTGCATAACATCTAACCCTTAAGCATTTCTTGAGAGTCTGTGTTATTTCAGACACAATACTAAACACTGTGAAATGTGGATTTGATTCCTGATGCTGTTGTCTAAAAGCTGTGTGTCCTCAGGAAACTTTTAACCCAGTCTGTCATCAGTTTTTAAAATAATAAAACAATTTTATATAAACACATTTTTAAACAGAACTTCAAAATAAATAAAGCTAAATATGTGTGAAAGAAATATGGAGGTAACTTAAAATACAGAGACTATCTGATATTGCAGCTACCCAAAAGGGTACCAGTTCCCACTAACAGCCCAAATGGCCTTTGTTAAAGGAAGCAATTCAAATAACAAAGAGGATCCATAACTTTCGAACAACAAATATGTGCAAATTTATCTAAGGATATTTGCTAAAATAGTGTCTCATTTTGAATTCACAATCGAATGCAGCTTAAAATTATTTATAAGATTTCTATAAAAAAACAACAAAGTTTGAAATAAAAGGAAAAAGTCTCTCAAAATATTAACCCACAATAAATTAGCCAAAAATATTTATATCTGATACATTTAAGACAAAAATTTCTTTTAACTAATTAATGGTGGTTCTTTATTACTGAAAATTATTTTGTCTATCTGACCCTAGGGAAAAAAATTACAAGAAATTTTTCAAGAAAAATTTCTTTAAATATTTATTTTTAAAGATAATATTTTGGGCTGGGGATTTAGCTCAGTGGCTTAAGCGCCTGCCTGGCAATTGTGAGGTCATGAGTTTGATCTCTGGTACCAAAAATAAAAGATAGTAAAAAAATATTTTTTTTAATTTTTAAATTTAAAATTTTAAAAATTTTTAAACTTTAAAAAATTTTTAAAATTTTAAATTTAAATTTTTAAATTTTTTAAAAATTAAAAAAAAATTTTTAATTTATTTTTAAAAATAGACCTGGCCCAGAATTTTAACTTACCCAAACAATGACAGTTGCAAATATTTCAAAGAAGTCATTACCAATGACTCACAGATTTGCCTCAGTCTCACAGATTACTGGGATTACAAGCTTGTCTCACTGTACCTGGCTAGCAATAGAAAAACGATTGAACTCATGTTGGAGAATCAAAGGTGAATTGAGGCCTAATTGACCTCCTCTGTTAGCACAAAGGAGAAAAGCAGCACACAGGGGTGATGATATATTGCAGGTTCTAGGGAAAAGGTTACAACGTTGAGATTAAGTTGTTTAATCATATATTAATGAACAACATGAGGCAGTTGAATTTTGTATTATTTTAATTGCTAGTACCCATGTTTGAGTGAATAAAAAAAGAATGAGCAAGAGGCTTGGGGTTCCTTTACTAACAAGAGGTGAGAGTGCCCTGGCTGCCCACATGTTAAAGTGACTCTGTGTCTTTGTCATTAATCCTGGTTCACCCCATAGGAGAATAAACTAATAGCAGGACTAGAGCCCTAAAAATGGCCCTTTGGGTGGTGGAATCATGGAGGAGTGGATTTGTTTGTTCCCCATGGGTGGCACTTGGGCAGGGATCAGGACCAGGGACCTGGTCTGTCTGTTACAAGCTCTGTTGATAAAACACTGTATGAACTTTCTTTTTAACTTTAAAAAAATAGTTAAGGATTTATAAGTTATACATAGTCCACCTTTGAATATAATAAAATAAAATTAGAAATGTATATCTACCCCCCAAAATAGATTGTAACCATGTATGCTTTGTACTTTTTATTACTTTTTAAAAATGAAATGGTAGATCAATTGAGACCACACAGAGCTAGAGACAGGAGGCAAAGTGTGCCCTGAGAGGTGCATGGGAAATACTCAGAGCAGGAAGTAGAAGATGGAAGTGAGCGAGACCACTGGGCCTCCTCCTCCCCAAACCTCACACCCTTGGGTTCCACATGCTGAGGTCCCAGGCTAACCTCGGGTTTTGGGGGTGAGAGGGTCCTGAGGTTTTCACTCTCCAGGATGAGAATCAAGCCCTTAAAAGGAGCTGAAAGACCAGAGTCATCTGCTTCTATCACACGAGGACACAGCTTGAAAGGCACCATCAGGAAACAGAAAGCTGACCCTCATCAGATACTGTAGCTGTTGGTGCCTTGATTTTGGGCTGCCCAGCCACCGGATCTATTTTGATTTAGATTCAGTTTGTAGTGGTTTGTTGTTGTGGTTGTTGTTGGTTTGGCAACAGCAACTTGAATAGAACGAGATGCAGCAACACAGGGCAGGGGAATAGCCTAGGGTTGGTTACAGGCCAGTTTGAAAAACTGTCTGGCTCTGGGTTGCATGGCTGCAACCAGTCCTGGAATAGTTAAGGCAAAGGAGCATTGCTCTCTGGGGTCAATTTACAGGTCCAAAACCATTCTTAGATGAACATTTTTCTGCTTTTTGTTTGTTTGCTTGTTTGTTTTTTGTGTGTATGTTAGCAGTACAGAATAGTAACACTCACTTCAGGGAATTGGTACATACATATACTATATCTAACCATTGTTTATACTTCCACTTTTCCTTCTTTCCCTTATCTCCACTCCCTCTGGTCTCCTTCCCCATCTCCAAAAGTTTACCTTCTTGTTTTTTTAATATCTCTACCTTATTTAATTAATCTGTTCCTGGGATCTTTACTATTTTAATAAATTATTACTTCAAGAAGGGCTGTCTGACTTCACTAGGATAGGTTTTTCCTGTGCCAAAATACATAATATACAGAAAAATTTAAACATGAGTACAGGCAAGATATATACTGAGACCACAGTAAAAGTGTAAATCATTTAAAAATAACTATCATTAGAAGTATCTTAGAAGTAGTTGTTCAAGTTATAAAATCTAAGCATAAAAAATGAACAATCAAACAATGACAGCACAAACTATTCTTTTTGATGGACTAACAGAGAATTAGTAGTATGGTTAACTAGTGTTGATTTCTTACTGTTTTTTTAAAATTCTGTATTATTTCTGTTTTGTTCTTTTAAAAAAATAAAATAACAACTGTTGTGACAAAGAGGAAATAATGACACAATATAATACTTAAGAGTGAATAAAGAGAAACACCGCACAAAGATAACTGAGGAATGCAATGAAAGTTTCTGTGTAGGGGAAGCATAAATAGACAGGATTCATAGTCATAAAAGAAAAGGAAAAAGGATTAAAATTATAAATGAATTCTTCAGCTAACAAACTTAGAAGTATAAAAAAAGGCCCAAACAACAGCATCTGAAAATAAACCCAAGGAACAGAAAGAAAAATAATAAAGACAAGTGGAATGAAAGAGTAAGCAAAGACACCATAAAAAAGATCAATGAAACTCCAAGAAGAGCTTGTGCTCGATAAATAGTCGCTTCTGCCTATACCACCCTAATTGCCTGCCTTTGGCTCTGTGTAACCGACTGGAACTACATTTCTGTCTTATCCTACTAGGACATGTCAAAATTCTGGCTGGATATTTCTAAGAAACTATGAGGCTATGGAGTGTATAATTTCCTACAAGCTACACAAAGAATGCTGGAAAAGGAGTAGGCTCTGCTTAAATATTCCACATCTTCTCTAATCTTTCTGACACAGTACCATTTAACTGCAGGCACAATCATACTGTGCTGTGAAAAATTCCAGTAATTCCCAAAACATGAGCAGGTAATGAGCATGTAGTTAGTTTCTATGTACATAGAGCTTCAAAGGTGCAGTGATCAACCCAGCTCAGCTATAGAGGGTTCTGTCTCTGTTGTTTTAGGAGTAGCAACTCATGCTTGGCAAAATCTTGCTGAGGGAAAAGTTCATGGTACCAAAGAAGAAACCCCCACTGTAGTAGTGCTCCCCAGATCTTGCTTTTGAAGGCCAAAGAAAATCCTATATCTGACCCCAAAAATAAGGGTGAGGAAAGTCACTCTGCTTTTTAACAGGAGTCACTATAAACTCACATGAAAAAGTGAGTAGGTAAAGAGGGATGTGCAACACTGGGGCCATTTTCACAGTCTACATAATGTAAACTCATAGATATTGTTGCCATACGGCTGAGTAACTCCTGAGGGGAATAGAAAAGAAAAAAAAGACAGCTATAGCTCTGAGCACCCATAAATGAACTGTCGGGGCATATTGGGAAGAACAAGCCCTCCAGAAAATTGAGTTGAGAAGCGTTTACAGTTGGTCAGTGGAGTACGTAACCACTGAAAGAAACTATGTTAAATGCTGGCCACATTAGCAAGTAAAGGTTGCTGTGAGCCTGCCCTTTTGGTACTTCCAATAAATACCCAGGAAACACGGAACAACTATGAAAATTAATGTTCAGTTTCTTTTGTGTGGTGAATGGCATGAAAGGAAGATTATGTCTGTAGGAAAGCGAGCAGAGGAGATGTGTGAGACTTAGGTGTGAAGCAGGTTCCTAACAAGACCACACACAAATTGAGATATGAAGAACCAAAGATTTAAATGGTAGAAAAATGAAGTGTTTCATCAGAGGGGAAAGTACCTGCCAAGGCCCTGTGGCGGAGGAAACATGGCAATCTTGGTTGCTTATGGGAAAAGTGAAGATCAAAGTTAGGCTAACCAGGGACCAGAGCCAGGATCTTTGTAGCACCTTGTGAGACAGGAGAAAGACTTGGCTCTTTGTCCTAAGAAAAATGAGAGCCATTGAAAAGGTTTCAGACATAGGTGACATAGTTAGTTATTGTGGTGGGAGTAGGAAATGTGTTCAAATAATACAGTGAATCTTTAAGTAGAGGTCTTAAAGGTATTAGTGTATAGACTCATCACCATTAATCTCCACGAAAATCCCCCCACACACACCTTGAACAAACTTACTGCGGCACACAGGCTTGCTGCTTCCTGAGCAGCGCTGGGATCCTCCTTCATGAGTGTCTTCTTGAAGTGTGAACACAAGTGACTGTTCCTGCTGCCAGCACCATCCCACGGAAACGCAGGCTCATAAAAACATTACGGAATGTTCTCCTCTACCTTATTCAGCAGATCTACCCTTGTGTGACTGCTGACTCTTCCCCAAAGTCAAAATGACCATGATAAAGAAGCTTTTCATGTTGATTAAGAACATCAAGGAACCCACAACATAACTAAAGGCAACCATGAAAAAAAACCCCCCAGAACTGCTTCAGAATATGACAAAAATGATGAGATAAATATGTTCAAAGTGAGGGGAGTTAGTGACAGTATGTCCTTAACTGCAACGTATTTTTTTAATATAAATGTTCACCATATTTTTTACCACACAGTGCATCCTTCTGGGTATCATGGGCAGTAAGATGAGCACGAAGCAGGAGTGAATGAGGGGTGTGGTGAGGGTCTGTCTGGGAACCACAGTGATGAGAGAAGCGGTCCTGTACATGGGGAGGAGGGAAGGCCAGAGGGACAGGGTTGGGACACTGGGCTATGGTGACATAATAGGGGGGAAATTGATCGTTGTGTGAAAAAGCAAAACAAAAGGTAGATGAACAACATCCTGTGAGAGACGAGGTAGTTTTGGAGGTCTTCGGTCATCTTCCTGTGAACTGTTTCCAGGAGTGCTCTTAGGAGCTAAAATCCAGACTGGAGTGAGCTGAGGAACACATGAAAGTCAGGCAAGGAGAGTGGAGAGACTGATTCCTAGGAGTTTATTGCTGAAGGCACCTGCAAGACAGCAAGAGGCCAAGGTAGACTTGGTTTTCATTATTTGCTTAATTTTGATCATATTTAGAGAGACTTAAAATTGTTTAAATGCTGACAAGAAGATTACAGTGAAAAGAGCCTTAAAATATTTAGGAAGGAAAAGGTAATCAATAATTCAGTATTTAAGGAAATGGCTAAGCAAAAATAAAAATAATAATGACCATAAAGCAAAGTCTAGTCACCATAATAGACAAATTATTAGGCAAAAATAGTATAAGCCAAATAAAAGGAAGTAAAGATCTTTCTAATGCACAGGCCACACTTGCAAACAGAACTGCTTAACCAAAAAGAATCCATTAATGTGAAGCTTCTCTATGCTATTTATTGTCCATACTTATATACTAGCGCTGCAGTAAAGGCTTAAGGATTATCATAACAGAATGTGGACTCCGTAATTTCTACCAAAAAATGGTCCTATTTGGGATTTGTTATAAATTATAATAATAATAAACAACTTCTTTGAATAGATGTTATTTGAATAGTGGAGAAAAACTTCAGACACACAGTAAAGATAAGACCAAGTAAAAAAGTTTTAGGTAGTAACAAAATGAACACAGAGAGAGACTGCTGCTCGTCTCAGCTGAGTGACGGATGAGGGTTTTAGAATTGGAACACTGCAGTGAGTAAAGCCCTCATGGAGAGAAAGCACGTGCATTTGGTTCCATTTTCCTCCCATGACTTTGTAATGTAGCTCAGATGGAGAATAGCCCTAATTTACTGATCCCCAGTCTGATCTGAGCAAAGTCCATCGATGGTCTTGAGACCAAATTCCCTCTCAACTTGGCAGTGCGGGTCAGTCTCAGGTGTCACTATGTTCAGCATGTATTGACTGCTAAAATTTTTATTTTGACATTGTAATGATCTCTCCACAGATTTACACCAAGATCATGTTGCCAATTTCTTGGCACTTTAGAGTAGATACTTTTGGTTTTGTATTGCTACTGGAGCATTTATATACAATATAATTGCTCTCTTATCTTGAATTTATTATATATATAATCAGTTTCTAGTGATCATGTATGAGTCAGAAAAAGTCAGACTAAAAGCAAGCGAATCCATTTTCATTCTCAGATTGCCTGAAGCATTTTTTTAAATCACAAGTGTATCCTGGAAAACTGATAACTGATAATTGATAAGTCAACCCAAACATGCTGATGGTAATGAATACTAATGGATATTATTAAATGTTTGGAAAGTGATCAGGTAATGTATATAACATTAAAATTCAAATATACATTGTCTAATACAGCAATTTAGCTGTTGTAAGTTTTTCTACCAGTACCCACCTATTAATCTAAACATAGCATGGGCGTGAAAAAAATTTACTGCAACAGGAAAGTAATTTGAATATTATACCATTGTTCAAAACAATGAGCTGGAACCTCATTCAGTAGCTGTCATGCTACAATCAGTGAGACTTTTTCTTTGTTTTTGAGACAATCTTGCTATGCTGCCTAGGCTGTATCTGAACTTGAGATCCTTCTGCCTACATCTTTGGAATAGCTGGGATTGTAGGGATGCATCACCACACCTGGCTACATGATATATCTTTAATTAATAGCAAAGGAAATTCAAACACACATTAGCACACTTAAGTAAGTTGACTTTTTTCTAAATGATAAATTACAATTTTCTTTCTGTTTGTGAATTCTGTGCTTTGGAGCACATATATTTGTACAAGTGAAAAAAATAGGAGAAACTGGAGTATCATAGATCAATATATTAATGTTGTTCATTGTGGGAAACATGGGAGGCAAAAATTGACGGGAAGATTAACTGCTTCCTGATGTTATGTTTGGATTCTTTTCTTATGGTTATTATCATCTAATAAATTTTGAAAACAAAACAACAGGTGAAACAATAAAACTGAACTAAGGCTATGAGCTACAACTGATCACCGGGGAGAGAAACACAGAGAAGGGAAAACAACAGCAAGTCTGTCCACAAGCCCTGAAGCATTCCCACATTCTACAGATGGATCGTAAGCAAAGGAAAAAATAAAGATAAGGTTTCTGGCAATGACTGTCTAGGTTGTTTAGAAGCACACATTCCTCTGAGAACAAGTAGGAAAACTGTGAAATAGATGAAAACATCTATTTGAAGGTATACAAAGCTCAGAAAACAAAGGGGAAGTGCAAGACCAAGACTTGGAAGGGAAAGCAAAGCAGGAGAGGAGACCTGTGCTACATGAGCGTTTCCCCAGGGAGAAAGGTCTGCTCCTAAAGCAGAGGCTTTGGCGTGAAAAGCTGAGCACAGGCACGCCAGCTTCACACTGAAGGCAAAGGACACTTGAAGTTCAAGAACCGCCAAAGAAGAGAATCCCTGGTGAGCACCACCCATGTTTTGTTATCATCATGGGGCCACATCTGAGAAAATGGAGTGAATGTGAAATCAGCCTCTCTCTCACAAAGACCAAAGCTCAGTTTCAATTCTTCAGCATTTGGTTGCATTAATAATATCTGTTTCTCCTATGATACTAGGGATGCACAGATAGAATGAGATTTAACTGAATTCTAGGATAAAATAGTAGAGGAACAACTGTATATCCTGATTTTGAAGTTTTTAGGTATTATAACTATTATTACACAGTAGTGAAATAAAAATAAAAGAATGAAAAATTATAATAAAACTGCAAGTAATCTAGTACAATAGGTATAATTTTGAACCCAATACATATTTTGTGTTTCTCAATGGATTCCACAACCCACATCATCCTTGAGGTTCCCTAGGTGAAGGACTCTGAGAGGATGAGAAAATAAAGAGACAAAACTGGGGCCAGGTGGAGCCCTTACTCCCCAAAGGGGAGGGAAGGAACTGCGCCCTCACTGTAAGACTATACATTTTAGCAACTTAACGTCATATAACTTTTCACTTTCCTAGTAACCCACTGTTCAGATTGTCTTGGGGCTAGGCGTTCTCTGGGCTGAAGAAGCTTCTTTACATGGTTTGCCCCTGGTGTTCTTTGTTCTTGGGATGGTCATGGTCCAGTCTTGCATGTGTGGTCAATTTCCAGCTTCAATAGTTCCCAACAAGTGTGGTGATTTGTTTCTTCAAAGGTTATTTGTCAATGCTTGGAGGTATTTTCGGTTGTACAGTTGGGATCTATCCCTGGCGTTTTGTGGGTCAAGGCTAAGAATGTTGTTGAACATATGTCAATGCACCAGACAACCAACAACCTCCTCAGCCACATAACAGAGAGCTATGCAACTTCAAATGTCAATAATGTGAGATTGAAAACTCTTTAAAAGTAGATGATACCTACTTAATTTAAAATGAATTGGAAGTCATCCAAAAGGAAATGTATCCATTGAAAAGAGGCAGAGAATCATAACTGCAGGGATTGCTAAAAGATAAGGGAAATTGTGATTATAGTGATAGTTGCACTGGTGTATATATGTCAAATTGCACATTTTAAAATTTTTCAGTTTGCTGTTTATCAATGATAAAGCACAATAACCTTGTTAAAACATGAAAAATGAATAAGAGGATATTTGTGACACACATTATTAAGAAAAGAAGAGCATCCAAACTATACAAAATTCCTTCAATTTGATAAGGAAAAAAGAAGTGAGTCAAAGAAAATTGGGCAAGTGGAACATCATAGCAGATATTCAAGTTTGAATAACTATATAAAAAGGCATTTGTTCTCAGAAATTCTCAGAAAATGCAAGTAGAAGTCATACTGTTAACATTAACAATTTTAGTTTGAGAATATGGGAATCTTGGGATTCTTATGATTGTTGCTGCATGTGAAAAACTAGAAGATGAAAATAATCTGATTCAGTGCTTTTTCTCTGAGGTATATTTTGAGCATATATATATATACACCTAGTACGTAAAAACTCACATACGGTAATGGACATTGTAGGCATTACTTATAGTGCTATGTAAAGAAAACAATCCTCACCTTCAGTAGATTAAAGAACATATTGCAGTACACCATGGAATACTACATAATAACATAAGCAAACAACATTTGTAGCATACGCAGGTGTGACTACATCTTGCAAGCATAATATGGGTGAAAAGAGTCAATGCACAGAAATGTTTTCTTTAGATTTCATTTATATAAAAGTCAACACAGGCAAATATAATGTATAGGGCTAGGATCTAAGATGATGGTGAGGAGGAAAGAATATTTATTGGGCAAAATAAGAGGAGTTTATATTTTTATTTGAGTTTGACTGTCTTTTAAAAACTAATTAAACTCTGTGCTTGCAAAATGTAAGGAATGAGATTTATTGAAGAAAATAGTAATACATAGCTTCCCCAATATTGCTTGTTTATAAAAGATGTTATTCCCTCAATACCCGTTTATTAAGATTGTATAGTGAACCCAGAGCCTGATATTGTTGTGGAGTGAATTGTGTCCTTCACAGATTCTTAGGTCAAAGTCTTAATATCTTTTCCTTGATATATATTTGGAAATTGACTTAATTGTTTTCTCATCTCTGTGACCCAATACGTGGTATCCACAGCTTCAACAAGGGAGAAGTTCATTTTGGTTTACAGTTTTTAGAGAACTCACTGCATAGTTGGATGGCTCCAAGGGAGAAGGGGCATGTGGAAGGCTCTAGAAAAGGAAGGCTGTTCCCATCATGGAAGGCAGGAACAGAGAGTGAAGGGAGGAGCCAAGGAAGGAGTGACCTGCATCTTGCCACCAGACCCTGCCTGCTAACATGGTGTTTGGCTATGGCTTCATCAGTGCATGAAGCACAGATGAGTATCGAACCCTCATGCCTCAATAGCTTGTGTCCACCACTGAACACAAGAATCTCTGGGCGGGAATTCCAAATCTAAACCACAGCAGAAATAGAATCCTTAAAGAGGAAATAAGGACAGAATCATTTCATTGGGGGAGACTGGTGTACATATGCAAAGACATAAGAGAGCTATCCACATGCCAGGGGAAATGCTCCAGGAGAAGT
Source organism: Dolichotis patagonum (assembly GCA_004027295.1). NCBI lineage: Eukaryota > Metazoa > Chordata > Mammalia > Rodentia > Caviidae > Dolichotis > Dolichotis patagonum. Next base: position 92,746 of record PVJX010003231.1, on the reverse strand, counting down.
AACTGCTGCCAACCAACACCTTGACCTCAAAGTACCAGACCCCAAAGCCATGGAAAAACATATTTCTGTTGTTTAAAGTGCTCATTCTTTGGTGCTCTGTCATGGCAGCCTCAGCAAACTACTATAGGTACTTACTAGAACAGTCAGAAAAACAAGATAAGCCTTTAATGCAAGGAATTTCCAGTCTAAGCAAAGGAGCAACCCCATTTATATTAAGCTTTAGAATTATAAACACTAATAGAGGAGAAACTAGTAACCATGGTGCTTGTGTTAATAATGACCTAAATAAAAACGGAAAGCATTTATGCAGGAAGTCCAAGATGCGATGACTTTGATACATAATAACACTGTGAGTCTCCTAAATCTTCCAATTCTTTCTTAAATAAACTCAGTTAGAGCAGAAACACCTGAGCAGAAATTTAATCCAACAAATCACCTGGTCAAAAACTCTGCTCGGGAAGGGGTTCAATTGGATTCCTCTCTTAGGGGTCAGCTTGGCAAACTGAAAGTAGATTTAGAGCAAGCATTGTCTATGAAATGCATAATGATAGTTCCAGTTTTAATAAAATAAGTCCACAATTTTATGGCATGGTGTTCTTTTCTGATAAAACTGTTGCATCATTTCAATATGTACCTCAAGAAAAATATTGAAACCAGTAATAATAATATCATAGTTTTATTACCATATAAAGATGTTAAAGAGTTGCACAGCCTAACTGAAATAAGTAAATTATATTTACTATAAATTATAATGAAGAGATGTTATTTCAGATATTATAGTACAGTGCAAATTTTGATTTTAAAATTTTGTAATATCTACTTAAGAAAAAACATTTAAAAGTTTTGTATGTATTGTGAGAGATAACATTCTGAAGCAAAACAGGACGTTGAGTTTTTCTTACTAAATTTCATATATCATTTTACACATTTATACAATATAATGACAAGCAATACATAGCTTCCAAATTGTTATGTATATGCAGTGGGTTTATATACACATGTATATCTAAACATTTTGAAAGCCTTCAAAAGTTACTAATAAATGGAAATGATTTTCTACAACACTAACTCTGGCCACTTTGGAGTGAATTTATGAGTTGACACGTAAGCAAACACTTTTCACATAATATTTCTGTCTTTTCATTTTTCTTAGAAAAATCAGACACTAGAATTCCTCTACTATAAGTGCTGCAAAATTTTGAAGCACTTACACATAATTTGGATTGCCTTTTAACACTTCTAACTCTCTTGAGCCCCAAGATGTTTTAAAAATAATCTACATTGCTTTAAGGCATAGGACAGTGTGTCTAACATTCTTGCTTATTTATTTTCTCATTAGAGCCATGTTATGAGTCTTTTTAGACATTATTTTTCTAATTAATCCCTGTGACATCTCAGTACCAAAAATGCACTATCTATATGTCTCTCTTACATGTATGTTTATGATTTTACACATGAAAAGACTAATATTTACTCTACTTTCCACCAAAAACCAGTTTTTGTCCTTCTGTGGGCAATATACCTGTCATCACTGAGATTTTATGGCTTGGAAAAATGCTATTTTAAATTTATATTTTTCCTATTCATATTGTACAAGTCAACATTTTGAAAGCACTTGGATTTATATCTGGCACACTCTGAATTCTGCACCAGTGTATAACTATTAATTAAATAAAATCTGTAGTCAGCTCAAGTAGAAGCACACTATTAATACTGATTATGTTTCAAAAGCATGCTTTCTGGGCCTTCTTGTTTTCAAATCCATCAGAAAAGCATTTCCAAACATGTTCAGAAAACACACGTCTATTTTTTTCTATTTTATGCATTTTACACATAAACATCTCAGCAGGTATAGAATGTACTTTGTAAAATAAAGCCACAAACAGCAAATACAGAAGTCTGAAATGAAAACTTAAATGTAAGAAGAGATACTAGACTTTCCTCCACCCTCTCAATCATGCATGTGTCACTGAAATGACTCTAATTTCAGCACCTGTCAATGTTTATATAAAAGCAATCTATTTCTGTGTAGCACTATACATGGCCCAGGCCCCTTTCATCTTGCGTCACTCTTGACCCCTGTGACAGCTCTGGGACATGAGTCATGCAGGTCGAGTTTCACTATAGTTAAATGATGCTGAAAGTCAGGCTGGGCAACCTGACTTCTGACAGTTGACCGTGCAAGCTAAGACCAAACCACTGCTGGACTCTGTATCTCCCTCTTTGCCCATGTCTTCTTGTAGTTTCCTTTACAGTAACCAAATTCAAATACAAGGATCATGATTTTCTCAAAAACCACTCGTCTATAAAATTTACTCCAAGGTAAGTTTCTCTTGAAATTACTGGTGATTGATTCATTCATCATTCATTCAACAAATCATAAGTGGATATCAATTTTTGCATCAGGAAAAATCTTAGAGAGAATGCACTAATGCAAAACAAAACAAAGTTCCTGTTTGGGGGAGAGAGTCAGGCAACAGACAAAAATCACATAAGCCATCTATGCTATGAACTAAGTATCTGTCACTATCAAAATGTGTATGTTGAAACCCGAACACCTGGGCTGAGGGATTTGCAAGGTCAGCCTTATAGAGATGATTAGATCTTGAAAGCGCAGCCCCATTGAATAGGATTTGTGCTCGTAAAAAGAGTTGGCAAGATCAGGGCTCTCCGTTTGGACTAGGAGAGAAAGTAAGGAGAGTGAGTTACCTACAAAATATACCACAGGTACCACCTAGACCTCTATCCTGCCTGCTAGCTCCTAGATTATGAGATTCTTGGCCTTGAGAATTGGAAGAGATAACTTTTCCTTGTTTAAAGTCCATTTAGTCTATGGCATTTTGTTTGCAAATCCACCAGGAAAATGATTTCCAAACACACTTAACAAATGCACCTCTATTCCTTTCCCATTTACGAATTCGACACAAACTTCTCTGCCAGCGTAGAGTGTACATTGAAAAATAAAGATAAAGACAGCAATGACAGAAGTCTGAAATAAAAACTGAAATAGAAGCAGGGAAACCAGATTTCCTCTGGCAGCCCGAGGAGGCGAGCAATCTGCACAGATCCACAGGTGTGTGCGTGTGTGTGCGTGTGTGCATAAACGCCAAGTGATGGCAGAGCATAGTTTGGGAAGGTGCTCTGATGAGTGCTGGAAATTTTAACAGCACCCTGAACTGCAAGAGGGACTAAAGGGCCTGGGCTCCCAACAGAGGAGCCCTCCAGCCTGAGGGGCATCGAGTCTGAGAACAAGCAAGCCTGCTATGTCAGGAAGACAAGCAAAGCAGCTGGGGCAGGACCCTTAAACAGAGCTTTAAGCACATCAACGTGGATGGAGGTCAAGGGACAGTGCAGGGACCCAGGAGAAATCACAGCCTGCACTCCTGGGCCCTGTGGGCACTCAGTTTCTCATTATGATTGGTGAGGGTGGATTTTATTTCATTTAAATTGGAATCTGTTTTTTAAGATTTGTTTTCCTTAGTACGTGCTTGCAGTACATAATAAGCACATGCGTTGCAGGGAGTTGGTATGTGTACATAACACATCTCAGTTCTCTGTAAATGTGTTTTCCTTCCTCTCCATCCCCTGGACTCCAATTTTGGGCCCCTTCCCATTTATAAAAGATCTACCTCCTTGTAACCTTTTATCTGTCTTTGATTTTATTTTTTTAAATTTTGCTCTTTAAATTATTTATGCTTTAGGTTTGTCATGAAAGTTGAACCATGTGATATTTAAGCTGTGTGTCTGATTGATGTCACTTAACATTATGTGCTCAAGATGCAACCATTTCCTACAAATGACTCAAATTTACCCTTCTTTACGGCAGAGTAGTACTCCATTGGTATAAATACCACCTTTAGGTGATCCTCCTGAGACTTTTCAGTTAAACAGTTCCAGAGTCAAAATTCATTTCCTGAGCCAGCAATAAGCCCCAAGGCATCACCAAGACACCCGATACACACATGTGCCCCATCCCAGTGTGTGAGCGGAGTGCTCTTCGTGAACTCTGCCTCCTTTCTTCTGGAACTGTGTATGAGTTCTCAGTCACACAGAGTGACACACACTCCTTCTGGAGACTCAGTTCTTTTTCTTTCTTTGTTTTTATTGTTGAGTCCTTGAATATCTTATTTACTCTGTACTTAAAAGTTTTAAGCCATGAACTATACGTAAGTCTCTGTCTACAGTATACAAGCCAACTTTTCCAAAAAGATGACTCTTTTAACTATTAAATGTAAACTAGTGCAATCACTACAGAAATGAGTATGGAGATTAGTGAAAAAACTTACACCAGAAATTCACTGGAGTCAGCTATCCCATTTCCAGGTATCTTTTCAAAAGAGTTAAAGGCATCTTATTACCGTGAGGCCTGCACAGCTGTGCTTATAGCAGCACAGCCCTTAATTGGTAAATCTTGGATGCAGCTTGTACATCCATCAACAGATGAATACGTAGAGAAACCACGACATTTACACACAAGGAGTGCTACTCTGCCAGAAAGAAAGATTAACTTGTGTTGTTTGTAGGAAAATGGTGCACCTTGAGACCATAATGTGAAATAAATCAGACACACAAGCTTAAATATTGCATGATTTTTCTTACATGAGAAACCAAAAATATAAAGTATAGAACAAAATGAAAGATAATGAGAAGCAGGAAAATAGATCTTCCACAATAGAGAAGGAGACCCAGAGCTGGAGAGAAGGGAAAGGAAGAAGAAGGGAAGAAGACGGTAAAAGAAGAATGCAGACGTGCTGTGTACATGCCCCAACTCCCTACAATGAACATAGTTGTAAGGTACTGAAAACATGTACTAGTAACATTTTAAAAATTGAAAATAACCAATCTTTTCTTATTCTGGAGATATTACATAGGCTGCATCTAAGGAACTGATACTTCCTCGCAGAATCTAACTAAGTTGGAACTAATTGAGGTAAGATGTTCCACAGCTCCTTTCCCAGGGGGAGACGTATGCAGGTTAATCTTAACAATTTAGAAGCAAACTGGAGGCTCGAGGACACAGAAACAAGCTTTAAAGCTATGATGACCATCCCTGTGATGAAGCCATTAAAGGCTGACCTCTGTCTTCAGTTTTTGTGTCGTCCTTCACAGTGGCTTCGCACTTGCTAGACTCTCAGTTTTGTCCTCTGGTAGGTTGTAGGGAAACCACCTGCCTCTAGGGTCCTAAATTGTGGGGTTTTCTAGGATAGAACTCAAATGAGGTAAGCCCAAAGCAAACATAAGCCAGTTCTTCAACTCCAAGACATCACCAAAAATATAACAATGACAGCCATGCGACGGAGCATGGAAAGAAGGAGGTGGATGCAGGGATGACACAAATTGTGAAGTGACTGGAAAACAGAGACAGCGTGAGGCCAGTGAAGAGTGGCACCTGCCAGCACAGTGGCCAGCATAGGGAACAGGCTGCACAGTTCATATGCATGAGTATATGTGAAATCCTGATAGTTCTCACTCTGCATCATTTTAGTTAATACAGTAGTCATATTAAATTCATTTATAAAATTTCCATTCCGATCATTATTTGCTTTATTGAAATCATAGCTAGCCATTTGTAAAACTCTTATCAAATAACATATTTTCATGGGATATTGCATAAAGGACATGTAGCTGTTATGTGTTAGAGACCATTGCTACCCAACTGTTTTTCTGTGGTTAGGGAAAGTGGTAACTTGTTCAGTACTGAATTGAGTACTAGAGGATTAATTCGTTAAATGCTACCCTTGTGCTAGGGAAATGAAAGAAACAAAGGCTTCTGCTCCTTCAAGAGTAACTTAGTGACATATTAGGTGTCATTGACTCAGCAGTAAAATCTGTGCTTTCATGTAATTTGAAAGTAAGAAATGATTATTTCATCTGGTGTGCAATTGGCAGATACTGTCAATCAGGACATGTATTTTATGGATTCCAAAAATAGTGTGAGGAATTAAATTTCAGATTGATTTATTTTCCATTTTTTAAACAAATCCATTTTAGTGAAAATAAATTTTTGAACATGCCATAAATGATGTCTTTAAAACATTTGGAATAAAATATTTTCAGACATTAATACTTTCAGTTTAATAATGGCATATTTCAATACCAATTTATAATTTAAAAGATATTCCAGATATGCTACTTGAACCATGATAATGCTTAATGAAAGTATTAACTTCATTTTATAAATGCAGACAATTCCTCTTAGATACATTATTTATTGACTATTGCATTTTATAAGGCATTGTTTTATTTAATCCTGTCAGCATTCGATCTGATAAGGCAGAAATCACAAATGCCATTTATAAATGAGGAAGCTAACTCTTATGGAAATTTGATTCTTTTTCTTTTAGATATAACATCCATATATTCCTCCTCTAAGTTTTTCATCTTCCAAATAACTTGTCAAGGAGTGCTTGGCAAATCAATTTCAAACATAGATCCATCGCTAAGCCCAGGATTCTTTCTGATAAATTAATAAAATTACCTTAGCACTTCCTCTTTTGTTTAGTGATAATGGACATTCAGTGACTTCCAGTAAAAAACTAAATGTGCAAAACACCTTGAGTTTGCTACACAGAGAGGTTCACTGCTAAAATGAACTTGTTTGAGTAAGCTATAAATTTCAAGTTTTGACAGCTAGTCTTGATTGTGAACTTGACTGGACTAAGAGATGCAGAGAGAGGTGAAGGGATGGTGGGCACGCTGAGTTCCTCAATCAATTTACCCATTCATGAGTTCCTGGCTAAATGGGCTAACAGGCGGAAGTGGGTCATGAGGTCACAACTTTGGCTTCCAATGGTATACATTTTCTTAGTCTCCTTCTCCACTTCCTGGCCTCCATGGGTGAAGCAGGTTTCTTTGCCATGTCTCTCTACCATGATGGTTTTGCCTTGGAAGCAGGCAACCATGGACCAAAATCTCTGCAGCTGTGAGTCAAAAGAAATTCAGTCACCTTTAAATTGTGACTATCGAATTTTTTGTCTCAGCAGCATTAAGGTGAGTGACACACCAGGTAGTAATAGTTTAACAAAATTGCATAGTTTCTCAAATATACCACTTTAAATGACCTTTAGAGTTACATTTTTATCTAATTTATCTTGTAAAAGTATGCAATCATGGGCTGCAGATATAGCTCAGTGACATAGTGCCTGCCTTGCAAGCATAAGGTCATGAATTTGATTCCCAGTACAAAAAAAAAAGGAAGAAAAAATGAAAAGAAAAGAAACACATGCAACATTTATAATGGTACCCTGGTTCATGAATTTAATCTGTTTTATGTTTTGGGGGAAGATGTGTTTGTGTGGAGAAGTTGGTTGTGGTTATGTTTATCACCTGATGTGGAGTTTGTGATCAGAAGCAAATTTTTGTCAAAAGCTTTTGTTGAGAATTGACTTGTTTGTGAACAGAAGCATGCATGAACCAAGGTATTACCGTACTTAACTCCTTTAACATATATTTATTGACTATCAAGTATGTTTCAGGCTTATTCTAGAAATGAGGTTAGCAGGGAAGCAAACACCTCCAGACCCAAAAGCTTACAATCTTTTGAGTGTAATGCCAAATAACTGACTCTTGGCTCTGTTTATGTTAACTATGATTCAGTTTAAAGCTGACCAATGGTTGAGTAAGCTTCCCTGGTTACCTACAGAAGACAGTGGAATGTAGCTGGGCACCTTTATCATTCAGACGAGGTTTATTCAGATCTACAGACCTATTCGCATAACACCAACACCAACACATAGGAAAAAGATGGTTGCATAATCATTCTTTGGGTGCTTATATATAATTTCATAGCCTCATACCTGTGAAGGACATATCATCACCATTCTGTTATGAGAGATGATGATTGCACAGATGGAAAGTAGTGGAGATAAGATTTGAATGACAGATATCAACAATAGCTTATTTGAATAAAATAGGATAAGATTTGTGGTAGAGTTATGCACATATTCTTGTATAAGAATGCAAAAGCATATGATAAATTCAGCAAAAGATCTACTTTCAGAAATCTTGTGCTGAGTACAAACTAAAGCCTATCTATGTAGCGGTCAAACGTGGAAATGTGAAAATGCATACAACAACTATTAATTGCTAGGTTGCTAATTCATAGAGTGATGTGTTTCAAGGCAAACTAACAAACTTAAATTGAAAAGATCTATCCAGAGTGTAATTTGTAAAGCACTTTAATCTGGGTTTTATTTTAAAACTCACAACATCAATATGTTAGATAGTAATTACACACAATCCTTAGCCTTAGAGAACTGTGCTTTATTGACCCCGGTTAATGTCAGAACAAACAGTCTTATTAGTTTGGAATAATTTTGAATGATACTTTGAGTCTAGGAAACCTCATTCCAGTCACCCTAGCCATTAAGTCAGTTTGTTACGGTTTAGATTACATAAACTCAGCATCTAAATTAAGAATCTAATCCTACTTTATTGGAGAACTGTTTCATTAAAAGCACTATTGCATTCAATGTCGTTGATAGTGGAGTTCAACAACACGAGGCAAGTGAATGACGGTTCTGCTACTGCTATGCTGCCTTCTTCCAAGAACTTCAAATTCTACTAAGCATTCATGATTCATCAAGTACTTTTAAGCTGAAAAGTCATATCAGCTTAGCAAAAACAAGAGCTCGTGTGCTTCTTCAAGCCTTATATTGCAAATGCATATAACAAAGATGACCTTGGGTTATTACTTATTGTATCAATGAATGAATGACTCTTGTACATTTACTTTGAACTTCTCCATACTTTTGAGAAAGTGACCTAGTAGAGTTTTTACTTTCATTATATTTAAAGTTAGTGAAGGGATTGTGCACATTTGCCTCATACCATGTAGAACTTTAACATAAAATCCACTCTTTTTCCAGGGCCTAATGAGCACCCTTAAATCAGGGGCCATTTATCACTTATTTTCACTTTCTAGTACATATTATGGCACTATGCACATAAAAGATGCTCTATCTATAACTATTTGCTAAATGCTTTCCCATACATCGCTGGCACGCATGTCCTTCAATTTTTACATCTGGATAGCTGGAATTTTTTTCCTTCTTTTTAAAAATTTCTTTCCTTACAAATTCTGCTAAGAATATGGACAAAAAGCTATGGAAATAATGTTCATTTCATGAATTTGACTTAAAGGCTTGAATTTCTTTCAGGTGATTTCCATCATCAGTAATTTTATTCTTTAAAATAACTATTTTGTTTCCATAATTTAAATGGATTTGCTTTCTTCATCCAATATAATACATGGAAGAGGTATCCTAAAGGGAATGGGATAAAAAAATTTTCTGGAACCTAACCGATCATTCGCATTTGTTTGTTGAATGACTTTCTCATTGCAGCATGATGCTCTTAAGTATCATTTTTATAGAAGAAAAATGTGAGATCCAATGTCTTTTTTCTGAGTAGTTGGAAAAACTAGTGGAAAAGCTATGTGGGTTTAATTTTGTTTAAAGTTATATTCCCTTTGTACCATGTTCTCATTTATTCTGAAAATGGCATTGTGTCTTTAGAAAGGAACAGCAAAGTGAAGGAGAAGAAAAACAGAGTTTGCCTTCATAGGGAACATTCGCTGTATGTGGGGTACTCTACCAGGTGATGGTGGTATAGCCCTCAACTTAGCAGGCAAAATCATGTTCTTTAAAACAATTCATGAGTAGGATGAATTTAAAACCTCATTCTGGTGATGGAAGATGCTTATATAAACAGGTAAAAAACATGTCAATACTCTTGAGTTAATCACTATTAAGAAAATGACCATCTGGAAAGGCAGAAAATAATGAAAGTACTGACTACTGTCATAGTTGTGTGCATAATTCTGATCAAGAAAAATGTTGAATTAATCATTGTATCCTCTCTTAGGTAATTGAATATTTTTTGAGAAAATTATCCAGATCCTTTGTACCCAGTTTTCTTTTTATGAATAGAGTATTTTATTTTATAGTATTTTGAGGATTGGATAATTTTGGCTGTGAAAATGCTATACAAATGTGCAGGCCACCACAGGACTGGAAACAGCTAGATTCAAGCCTCTCCCCATAAGTCAGTGCCATTTGAAGGGTCGGGGGAGAGAGAAGAAAGGCCACACCAGGAAACAAACCCAGTCTGGGAACCAGCACCATGGGCTATCACCGGACTCAGAAAAATCAGACCCCAGCCCTTTCCAGGATATGGATAGCAATACAAGAAGTACCATCCCCCAGCCCTAGGGGCCGGCTGATCTGGAGAAACACAGGCTGTGATGATGGCTATGGTGGTGAAGGACGATTGGACGCCTGTGGTGCTTTGGTGCTTCACTGACCTTGCTGGTCGAGGGCCAGTGGTCTGATCTTAGGTTGAGAGGATAGTGGTACACAGTGTGACATTTAGAGGGGATCTCTTTCTGAGGGTTGCAGCCATTGTTGGTTCCCTATGGTCTTATTTTGGAAGTCCTATATCATTTCCATTGTTTTTTGGGGTTGGGTTTTATTCTCTTTTGTTTTGTTTGATTGTGTTAAATTCAATGGCAGGAGCAGTTATTTCAAAGATAGAAAGATACATTATGGTAGCAATTTTGGATTTACTATTGGCTTGTTCTGAAGTCTTTTATTGCATTCATTGTTTTGTTTTTATTGTTTCTATTCTATTCTGCTGTGTTTGATTTTTACTATTTCTGAAATTATCTGCAGCTGTTTTGAGACATCAGAAGGCATGATGGTGACTACTGTTGATTTGGTAAAGTTTTGAAGTCCTGTGTCTCTTACACTGGTTTGTTTTGAATAGTTTTATTTGCTTTATCTTTTTAAAATAAAATTTAAAAAATTTTGAAAAGAGGTTATATCCATGGACACAAATTAAGACTTCATTGTAAATTATTAAAGCTTTTGCACACACATTCATCCGATAAATATCTGTCAGATACTTAGTAGGCCTAGAAATTAGAAGAAATGACCAAAACTCAAGATGTGACTAAAAATCACTTAACTTCATAAAAATGTATTACAGTAAGAGACATGTTGCCATTAATCCAAATTGAAAACACTCCACTTCACACTTACCCTGTCATTCTTGCTTAGGCAACATTTTTCTGCCCCTTTTATATCGCACCTAGACTTCTGGAATTAAGGCAGTGCCAAACAGATGGGTGATGGATGTGGCACTAGCGCACCCTTAATCCCGTCATCTCAGGCTGTAGATTCAGCCATTTCCAAAAATGCATAAGACTGCATGAGGCTTCGGATTACAAGATAAGTAATTTGGGTTGAGATAAAGGCTGGGAATGGAACAAATGCAAAATATTAAAATGATGATCATATCCTAAAGAAATAAGAGAAATTGGGCTAATGACCAGAGAGATATACACAATTTCCACAGTTTTATACAGTGGTTCCACCAGTATTCACCCCTACCAACAGTGGAAAAGGCTTCCTTTCTTCCTACATCCCTGCCAGTATTTATTATTGGTTGATTTATTGATTATAGTCATTCTTTCTGGGGTGAGATGGACTCAGCATTATTTTAATTTACATCTATCAAATGACCAGAGATGTCTGACATTTTTTCATGTATCTACTTGTCACTTTCATTTCTCCATCTGGGAAGTGTGTATTCTTCTTGGATGCTCATTTGTTGACTGGGTCTTTGATTTTGGGGGATCTGATATTTTTCAATTCTTTATATGTTCCAGATAGAAGTCTTTTGTCTGAGGGACAGTTGGCTTAAAATTTTTTCCACTCTGTAGGTTATCTTTTTATTGTCTTGATGATTTCTTTTGACGTGCAAAACCTTTTAAGGAGATGAGATACTGGTTGTTGATTCTTTGAAGAACTTCTCATGCAGTTGGGTTTTGTTCATTAAGTCTCTGCCTACACCTATGTCTTCAAGATTTCTACCTACTTTCTCTTCTAGTATATTTAGTATTTCTATTTTAATATTTATACCTTTGATCCATTTTGACTTTAGTTAATGTATGATGATAGACATAGGTCTAGTTTTAGCATTTGGTAGTAGATAGCCAGTTTTTCAGGCTCCATTTATTAAAGAGGCCATTTTTTCTTCCAGAGAACAGGTTTGGCCCCTTTGTCAAAAATAAAACAGCTGAGTATCTTTATAGTTATATCTGTGTCTTCTAATCTGTTCCACTGATCCTCAGATCACATTACTTTTGAAACTGCAAGTGCTGTATGAATTCACCAAATTAATTGTAGAAGAATGATGAACTGATTTTTAGTTAATCTAGCACCTTATTTGTGCATGTCTACAATTCATTTAGCCCCAATACTATTTTTGTGAAACTATTTTAAGAGTCAGTCTGCTAAAATGGTGTGTGTGTGTGTGTGTGTGTGTGTGTGTGTGTGTGTGCAATTTTTCCTTACCTGGTCATAGTAGAATAATCCAGTTTAAATGAAAAAAAAAGAAAAGAAAAAACTTACACAAAGTATGTGAAACGGTCCTTTTCAGAGGTGTCAATTTGGAAATTCTGAGAGTGCTGAGGGAATGATATCAGCACAATGGTACTTGGAATCACCTGGAATTCCCCTGGGAGTACATGTTGAACCACAGAGCAAGGAAAAATATGTCAAGGAAAGCATTGGGGACTCACAAAGCATAGATCACATTAAGTAGAGAGTAGGGATACTGAATTGGCTTGATGCTGCAGAATTACAGAATAAAAAAAGAACTAAACAGAAAAATAATAATGTGCATTAAGAAATTGGTAGAGGGATGCCTGATGAATAGCAGTCATGGAAATACAGGTTGAAATGTCAAGGCAGAAAACACCAAAAAGCTGTGAGCAAAGTGATCCTTGTCAATCGAAAGCTGGAAGATATCAGAGTACTGATTCAGGACTTTCAAGAGAGAATACAGAAGAACCACATCATTTTACTGAGAGTGAAATCCATGAGAGACTAGTGTAGCTCTGCACAGCAATGGTTAAAAATGCACATAAAAGATCTCATTGGCCAGAGGAAACTACCAGTCTGCCAGAACAAAGCCCAAAACTTACTAAATTAAAGCAACACATTTCAGACAATGCACAACAATAATAACAAAATCACAGTCTCTAGCATCCAAACAAAATTACTGGATGTGTAGAAAACAGAGGCAAACAAACCCATCCAGAAGACCAAGTCAATAGGATTAAACAAAGAGGAAAAGGTGAAATAAGTAAAAACAAAATGTCAAGATGATTATGAGGTGACATAACTATGTTAATTTCTTAAATGAGAACAGAAGATCACAGAAAATAGGCAAATAGAATATTATAACTAAAAAGAATAACAAACTAAAAACAAAAATTTCAACAAAGAATCAGTTAGCTATTGAATAATTTTAAGCAATTTAATGTAAAATGCAATTGAAGTATTAAAAAGAGGGTTCTTGAAATGGAAATACACTTTTAAAAATAGACAGATACTTTTGTAATTTGGTAGAAAATATAAATCTGCTTGTCTAAGAGACTCAGTGAAATTATACAAAAATATCAGAATCAAATTTCAGAAAATTATTCACAAAATGGAATCTAAAAAATGCCATTTATATTTAAATAAAGATACAAATAAAATACTAAGTCACTAAGAGAAAATATATATTTAAATTGCTATAAGAAATTGAACTTAGAATTTTGCATGTACTCTGTGTACTGAAAGAAAATTTTAAAAAGATTGAGAATGACATGTTGCTAGGGAGACTATTATAGGCACATAATTCTCTCTCTCTCTCTCTCTCTCTCTCTCTCTCTCTCTCTCACACACACACACACACACACACACACAGAAGATATACAGAAAGTAGGAAAACTAGGTAAGAATAGGTGTCAGAACTGAACATCCAGTTATAAGAAGGAAAAATCCCAATACCCTTAACATGTAGAGAAACATCAGCCGATGCTACTTACCTTCCTCATTCTCTCTGACACACATAACTCATAGGGTGATATCAGCTCCTCAGACCACTATACCTCATTTGATAGAAGCCAGGGTGCTATAAAGTGGAAATGCCCTCAGTTACAGTTACTGTAAGTCATTGAAGAAAGAGATAAGTGTGTGGATGTGTGGGTATTGGGATACCGTACATGGTATATTACTTCTGTGGATTTTTATTTTAAAAAGGAAAAATATAGCTCACGATGCATGCAAGAAATAAGTTTTTGTAAAGAAATAGTTTCACAGTGCCCCTCTGTGTGTTGGAGGAAGTGAATAACACTGTGTGCTCACAGAGAAACCAGAGAAGATACTCAAGGAGAAGACCCAGAAGCAGAAAAGCCTGCAGAACAGAAAGATGACCTTAGAGACGCAGTAACTTAGACCTGGAAGAGAAGCACATAACTAGTATACTAAAGGGCTGTCTTCCCTGGAAATAGTTGTTCCAGTCTTAAGAATTTGCTTAGCGCAAATTCATAGGAAATAAATGAAACTTTTACTTGATGAATGTTGTAAGTAGATACAGCTATAGATGTAGATGTAAGTGTAGATGTAGATATGGATATGGATACAAAGGTGGATATGGATATGGATATAGATATACAGATCATGCTCCAGACCACAAGAGGGAAAAGAGGATGTCAAGAAACAGTCTGAGTATATCTAAAAATTGTTCTCCTTGTCAATATTATCAAATCTGAAACACCACTTTTTCTAACTCCTTTTCAGCATAAATGACATACATAATACAATGCCTGTGAACTTTCATTTTAAAGGAATCTGCTGGAATAAAGACTCTCCTTAGCCCTTTCTGGATCTAACTATCTCCATAGAATCTGTGCTTTCTTTGGGAAAAAAGTGGTCCAATCCTTCTCAGAAAATTTAACCTCAATCTCAAAAGCCCCCTTTACATTTAACAAAATGCTGTATTAGTCCATTTGACTCAAAAATGCATTTTTTAGCATGAAAGAAATGTTTATAGCCTGTGAGTGATCACTGAGGAGAAGTTTTACACTATCCCTTGCACAGCTTCTGATAGTTCCTATAACCACATTTTTAAAATTCCCTTTGTAGAGGAACCTGCCAGATGTCACACATGACACTGGCTTTCCTAAGGGGAAGGAAAGAAGCTGTGTGACCAGTTGCCAACCTCATGGACTTTGTTGAGACATAAATCAATTCCAGTAAGGATATTAGGTAGGAGGAAAGAGTGTTTTTTTAAACTGTAGAAAAGTAATAGTTGAGGAAATAACTTGAAATGGACTGAGGATTATTGGTGTTCCTAGGAGACTTGGAAGTGAAATATGTGCTCCTTGAAACCTCGCTTAGGTCTTTAGTCTTCTTTAAAGTGCTCTATGGTTCACTGGAAACTCTACTCCTTTCCTTTCTGTCACTATTATTAACACTACTTTGCTGGTTTTAGGGCTTTTAGCCATGTATATAAATGCTGTTATTGCTGTTCATGTGGGAAAACTATAGGTCTAGGATAAAACTGAAACTGGTCCTTTACTCTCAGGGCTTTATGAGGTGTGTGTGTGTGTGTGTGTCCATGAACTGTGCTCAGGTGCAACATATCCTACGTATAATGGAAGAATTTGCTACACACCATATCAATAGGTTTTCTAAGATTCTTTTCATTTTCTTAGACATTAATTGCATTTCTTCTGCCTTGAATGAGACCAGATCGCCACACTTTTGCAAGGTGTAGTGATAAGGTTTCATTGATAGAATTTCCTTCTGATCCTCAGGGAACATCACGCTGTCCCACTTTTGTTTAACTTTGTGTGTAAGATTAGGCTCACAGATCACCTGTTATTAGTCTCAAAAGACAAAAGGGTCATAGGAGCATATTTGAAACAGAAACACAGTGTGTGAGG
Organism: Dolichotis patagonum; assembly: GCA_004027295.1. NCBI lineage: Eukaryota > Metazoa > Chordata > Mammalia > Rodentia > Caviidae > Dolichotis > Dolichotis patagonum. Next base: position 76,965 of record PVJX010003231.1, on the reverse strand, counting down.
AGACAGAGAACCTTTAGCTTGGCTCTGAATGTGTGTATACAAGGCTCCCAGATGGAAAGCACAAAAACCAAAGGGCGGTCCCTGGATTGCTGTTCCAACTGAGCTGCTGGCAAACATGAAACAAAGAGTCAAAAATCAAAGCCTTGGGCTAGAAGTGAAGCCAAGTTCATTTCTAGGTGTCAGAACATAAACCGCAAAGACTCTAGTTCAGAAGATATCAGAAATGGAATCTTGGATGGGAGTCAAAGTTTGTGGAAACAGAAAGAAAGAAAAGGTCAGGAATGATTCTGGAACCGCCAGCCCATCAGGCGGGGCCTGCAGGAGAGACCAGAGAAGTGTTGGAATTTAATTCTGGAAGAATTTCTATTGGCAAGAGGTTGCTTTACAGGGCCAAGCACCCAGATTCTTAAAGAGCAGCAGGTCATAGCCCATTGGAAATCTGCTGACTGACACTTGCTTTGTAAGACTGGTTTTCAAAGTCACCTCCTTCCCCTCCAAAGTGTGTTTTTCTTTTCTTGATATATTTTATTTATTTTTAATTAAGTTTCTTGATATATTTAGGTGTACATAAAGACCACATTCATCATACAGGATGTGTACCTGTACTTGGTTTTGACTATTCATTTTTTTCCCATCCTCCTCCCCTCCCTTTGACCGCTCTTTACCTCCTTATGTGCAAAAAGCTTTCTTTCTATTTTTTCCTTTTCTCATTTTTTGCTTTGCTCTTTATCCACTCCCACCCACTTCTGCTTCCCATTGAAACATTTTTTTCCTATTTCACATTATCTATTATACATTTCTGTTCTTATTTACATTTTATGTTTATCACATCAGAGAAGCAATTCAGTATTCACACATACATCTCCTATTTATCTCACTTAAGAGTATGGTCTCAAGGTGCATTCATTTAGTAGAAACAGCAAATAAATATATGAAAAATGTTCACACTAGTCATTAGAGAGATGTAAATTAAAGGTACACTGAGATTCCATCTCACTTCAGAAAGAATGACTATCAAGAAATCAACCAGTGCTGGTGGGGCTGTAGGGAGAAAGGAAGCTTTCTCCGCTGTTGGTGGGAGTGTAGGCTGGAGGAGTCTCTGCGGAAGTCAGTGTGGAGATTCATCAAAAAACTAAAATTAGAAGTTTCATTCGACCCTCCTAACCTCTTTCTTGGTATCTTCCTGAAAGAATTTTAAAAAATCATACCACAGCAATATAGGCACACACATGTTTGTGGCATTACAGTTTATAATAGCTAAATTTTAGAAACAGCTCAAATGCCCATCAACCAATGAATGGATAAAGAACATGTGTGTTTTTTAATGATGGAGTACTACTCAGTCACAAAGGATAAGCAAGCTGTGTTTTTCTACCTCGTGGCTCAGCTGGCAGCAGCATGTCTTACCTAGCTATTTTGCAAAATGGGGAGACCACCACAGACCTGCTGCAGACATCAGACAACTGTGCTTATGTCTGCAAATGGTCCAGCTCATATTGCAGAGTGCTCTGTGAGTGTGCCTAGTCTAAAGATTTAAAATAAAAATAATGTTTACCAAAGCACAGAACAATTTTCTTAGCCTTACTCACAGCTGAAGAACTTCTGGGAACGCTGACATCTTCACCTTTCCAAAACTACTTCAGAATGCCTTCAACTGGGGCTTGAGAGCTCTAGTCTATGCTCAGTCATGACAGAAAGTGTTTGGTAATGGATTCTTCTAAGGGTGCCTGCAAGTCCCTCAGCATCCATGCTACAAAGTACAACTTAATATTTTCTTTCTTTAGGTCTAAAAAGGATTTCAGTGATACTGGTCCTTTGCTTCATAGCCCCAGCTCTGCAGAGCATGAGTCTGGTGTGGAGTAGAAAGCAGGGGACTTGAATAAACCAGATCTCCAAACTTCTGTGTTCATTCATCTCCCATGTTGAGACTATGTCTTTCCACTCCAGCTCCGTCTTCTCCTAGAATTGATCCTTCCTGTGTGGATCTCAGGAGCCTTCTTCATACAGGCTTCTGCAAGACTTGTCCCTGGCCATCCACTCAGTCAAGAGAAGGTTCTGTCCTGAAATAGCTGGAGTTCTGTAATGTTTTCTGGGACTAGCACAGACATGGGTGTGAACATTCTTTGAGAGGGAAAGGTTGGACTACCAAGAGTTTTGCTTTCAAATCTCACTTAGAATCATACAGTCTTGAAATAGCAGCCTCTTTACTCATAGAGTGAGAGGCTACAAAGTGTCTTGAGGATTTCAGATACAGAGGTGGGTTTTTTCTAAATGGGCTCTTCTTCAATAAACTAGGAAGGCCTTTACAAGCTCCCTTAACTCCATTATGGCATCCAGAATTGTCAAGGGTCACCATATTTATTCTGTGAAGACTCTGCACTCATCTTTCTTTTCTTCTTCTTCTTCTTCTTCTTCTTCTTCTTCTTCTTCTTCTTCTTCTTCTTCTCCTTCTTCTTCTTCTTCTTTCTTCTTTTGGGTTTTTAACACACACACTGTCTCTCTCTCTGAAAAAAATATTCCAACACTAATAATGGAGTGTAAAACCAATGGAGTTCTGACTTTATTCCACTCACATGTACTAGTTGATTCTCATAGTATCTGACTGGATGTTACCATCCTCATTTTGTTATGAAGGAACAGAGGCCAGAAAAGTTAAGCACTTTGATCAAGGTAATCAAGGTAATAGAGGTCTCAAGAGACAAAGGAAGATTTTACACCCAGGTTTGTTTGGGAAGTTAGCACTCTGTCCCTTTTATTTATCTGAATGGCTAATTAGCTCTTTCAGTCTCCTTTTCTTTTCCTTAGGGCCAATAATACAAATCTCAATGGTTGGCTTCAATTAATTGTGGATTAATTGGAGAATGTGCATGTGCTTGGCACAAGCCTTAGGTATATGAAGAGCTGAAAATACTGTCTTCCCTTGGGGTGTTTGAGACATTCTCCTTTCTTTTCAAAGGAAGGTGCTCCATTTAAGTGAGCAGGAAGCTGGTGCTCTCCTATTGCTTAAGACGTTAGGAGCAAGAACTCTCTAGCCCTTTCAGAGAGCAAAGGCAGGAGACAGAAGGCAGGTCCTGAAACAAGAGCTCAGAAGAAGAGACACTTGTAAATTAGATAGAAAATGTGCACCAAACTAGGAAGAAAACTGGGAGATAGAGTTTTATAAAAACTTTATACAAGCCAAGAGTAAGAGGACTTTGATGATCTTAAATTATTTCAAAGCAAGGTGTCATACATATTTATAATAGCATGGCTCATGTGACTATAGGACTCTCTGTTGCATTACACATAGTAACATCATGTCACCCACAACAATACCTTCACTTGAATAATATTGTTATTCCAGTTGTACAGAATAGAGAGCTAAGGCCTACAGCTGTTGATAATCAAAGTCTGCAAAATGTAGTGGTATCACTACAAATTTAGCAGCTCACACAAAACACATTTGTTACTGTAAGTCTGTAGGTTTCCTTTTTTCTTTCTTCTTTTCTTTTCCTTTTTTTTTGTCAAGGGAAGGATTGTGCTGGAGGTTGAATGCAGGGTCTTTAAATCTGAGCTATACTTTTTACACACCAGGAATTTTAAATTTGTTATTCAAATAACTCTAAGGGAACTTGTTAAATCACTAAGTTCTTCTCAGGCTGGGCTTGAACTTGGGACCATCCTGCATCAGCCTTCCAGAGTGCTGAGATTATAGGGTAGTGTCTATTCCATGGATCAGAGTCCAATCACAGCTAGGCTGGGTCCTTGTCTGGGGGCTTTACAAGGTTATAGTCAAGGTCTTGGTTGGGCTGAGTTATCATCAGGACAGTTTAGCAGTTGCATGAGCAATGTGGTTGGTTTGAGGAATAGAAAAGATAAATTAGTCTAGCACATACTCACTTCTCTTTACTACTTGGCACAAGCCTTAGGTATATGAAGAGCTGAAAATACTGTCTTCCCTCGGGAAGACAGTACTGTGTGTTACTTTCCCTCAAGACTTTCTCTTACCTTAGGATTAGATCACACCAAGGTCAGAGACTGGACAACTTTACATCTCCTCTATATCCTCTTTAAGAAGTGAAAACAATGCTCAACTATAGCAGAGTTAGAGATATGGCGTTAGATACTGTTGATGTCCAGTTGACTTAATGTAAAGTACTGTGTTGCCTATGTTGTCCTCTTCTGATCTGCTCTGTACTACCCCCTTTTGTTTTATTCTCTTTTAAATAAAAAAAAAGAAGAAGTGAAAACAAACCATAAAAACAAATTCAGGATTTGAGAAATTTAACATCTTTCATGGTAGGAGATCCTGGGAAGGAGTTGGAGGTGCATCTGACTCCCCAGGATTAGCGCAACCATGAGGTCCATAGTCACATCTGAGGGACAGGGGCTTATGTGTAAGAACCTTGCCTCCGCTCTACCTTCAGGAAAAAGGGATCTGAGGGAGGTGATTGTGCCACAGTTTTTCTTCTGTTCTCCATGTACGTCATTGAAAGAAGGCCAAAACTATAAGACTGTAACTAAGTGTAGAGGTATATTTGTATGTTTTAGTAAAATTTAGGTATAAGTGACAGAGAAGTACAGAATGAACTGAAAAAATAATCTGAGATAAAGGAAAGAAAGGGCATAAAGACAGAATTTTGAGAATCTATTTAAAATAGTTAATATTATGAAACTGACATATTTTCTTCCTTATTTAACTGATTGAAACCTCAAAAAGATACAGAGACAAAGAAAGAAAGAGACAGAGAGAAATGAGAGAGAGAGAAAAAATGGCTACACTGCATTACGTTGTATTTATGAATCCCAAATTTCTAAAGTCCCAAGGGAAAGTGCAGGCCAAAGTCCTGCTCAATGTTTTTGCACAAAAAGAGAACACTGAAGCCCCTGGACACTGCCCTGAGTCCAGCCAGGCTGCCCCCCTCCCCTCCTCCGTGAGATCTCCATGTGCTGCTGGAGCTGAACCTGGAGACGAGGTCCCCACTCGTGAAGATTCCAAGGGTCCTCACTCAGGACCTGGGGTGTCATTACTTCAATTGGCCAGGAATATGGTGCGATAAATAAAGAAGATTGGTTACAGAGGCAAACATTCAGGTGGAGAGACTTGGAACACAGTTAGATATCCAAGTGCCCATGCAGAGTGAGAGAGAGAGAGAAAGAGAGAGAGAGAGAGAGAATGTTGTTTTCAGTGACCAAATAGATGTTGTACTAGGTTCCTCAACAGTGATATGAAATGCTTGTAGCTTACCCTCACAATTTAAAGGAGGAAATGGCTTGTGTGATTCACAGTTCTAGGGGATTTAGTCTATGGTTGGCTACCCCTGAGGTAAGAGCACCATGCTGAGAAGGGCTTACCAGAGCAGAGAAACTGCACTGGAGAGGAAGGAGCAAGAGGCAAAAGACATTACCCCATGCAAGTGTGTGTTTCTAGTTGCCAGGAGGCTTTGAAGTCAGCCAAGTTGATCATCCAGCTTAATTGTCACATTCTAATACTTGTTACCTTGATATTCAAACACATTTCTTTAAACTAATAAACACGCACCATAATCTGCTCAATGTGATGTAATTATTTCATGTACAATAAAAAACACACTAATGCCCTCCAACATTTTCTACAAAGTCCAAGTCTAGAATTCCCTGTAAGACCCAGGAAATCCCTTATCTGTAAACTCCATAAAATTCTTTTAAAAACAATTTATATATTCCTAGCATAAAAGTAACAGTATTAACATCCCCACTCTAAAACAGTGGGAGAGAGGATAGAAAAGAATTGCACAAAAAGCAAGAAAGAAATTCAGCAAGTCAAATATCAAATTCTGCAGTTCCTTATCTGGTATCTGGGGCACAGGACAGACAGATGTGAACTCCAGAGGACTCAGGCTGCCCTACTCATTCCCATGCCCTTGCCAATTACCATTCACATGGCCTCTCTCTTCTAGCTCTGCTTATAGCCTGCAGTTTTCCTCAGTAGAAGATCCCCATTCCTGGCATCTCTAAATTTTGGGGATCTCCCTTTTGTCTTTGCATTTATTCTCACAGTTCCTGCCTCTCAGTGGCATCCTGGTTGGACTCAGGCCATCCTTTTAAATCTAGATAGAAGTTTTCTTGACCTCACATAACTTTTGTATTTGACATACTTGAAAATTGGCACCATGTGTCCAATGCCAAAGGCTGACGCTACCTTAAGTGTTAGATACACTCCCTTGGACCATGGCTGAAGTGACCACTGAGTGCTTCCACGTTGAAAATGGTGAAATGAACGCCTTGGTGCCAATTCTCTAGATCACCTTTCTTGAGCAGAGACCCAAAGGATAATATTCTCAAATGAAAGATTTGAATTTTTGTGTGCCCCAGCCTGCTTTGAATAGGCTGCCTTTTTAATTACACTAATCTCTTCAGCTAACACAACTCTTTGTGCTCCAACTTTACACGTGGTTCTTATTGGATCAAAACTCAACTTTTCCTAGTACTTCCAAGTATTTTTTGCTTCCAATCTTTTTTTTTATAAATAATAATGATCAGCAGTAACCACACTGAAGCCTGAATATTAGGCTGCCTGGAAATTTCTTCCAGCAGTTCAGTTAGTCTATCACTCTTAATCTCAGCCTCTGGCAAAAATGTCAGGACATGGCAAAATGTTGTCAAATTGCTTGCCAAAATATATCTTGCATGGCTCTTAGTCCACTTCCCTGGTATGTCTTCTGTATCTCCAACTTTTTGGTTGCTGGGACACAATACCCAAAGCCACAACTCAACAGAGAAAAGTTTTAATTTTCAGTTTCTGGATTTTCCAACAAAATCCCCACTTCTTAATGACACATTGTTCCACTGGTGAGTATAGTGTCCTTGTGTTCCAACCTCCTTCCAAAAACCCAACCTCTGGAGACATAAGGCTTTTACAGGACATTATAGATCTAAACCATACAATACATCTTTACAGTCATATATCTTGCTTCCCTTTATGGTCAGGTTGGGCTTTAAAAATTTTCTATGTTATGTGTTTATCATTGATAAAGTAACAAGTGAATAATGCTCAATAAAGCCATTGGAATTTGCTTTTATATGTCTCATGATGGAGTGTGAATTCACTCTGTCAACAATGAGAAAATCACCTTGGAAGTGGATTTAGTGATAGTTATTACCTGGGTTATCAGATATAACCTAGAATTTCTGTATTATTGGAGGAAGACTTAGAGATAGACAATCACAAAGTTACACTCAGGATAATGGTTTAAAGATTATACTAGAGGCAGAAAAATGTCTCAAAAATGGGAATTGGATAATTCTTATGATAAAAGGGAGGAGTAAGAAGATCACAAGTCACATGATATTTGAGACAGAGTAATGCTTTCCATACTAATATTGAGCACATTATTTGCAAACAGCTTGGGTGGGTGAGTTGAATATCACACACACACACACACACACACACACACACACACACACAAACACACACACACACAAACACACACACACCAAAAAAAAAAGCAAGAAAAAAACTGAAATACTCTAGAGTAGTGTTGGCGAACCTTTTAGAAATTGAGCGCCACACTGCAGCCGCAAGTCCAGTTATTTAAGGCAAAGCACCCACACTGCAATTAAGCTTGAATACTGAACTTTTCCTTTATAAAAAAAACTCATACATTAGCATCTTTTTTCAAAAAGAAAAACACAGTAACATACATGCCATGGTTTTGCCACCCTTGCTCTAGAGGCATGCAGCTTTGGGTATGTGTTTGAAAACCACTCTGATTGACTGCATTTCAACTTCATGGATTGACAAGATGGGAAGAACTGCAAATGGAAAGGAATCCTCCAGAGCCCCTGCAGCTTTAGCAAATCAGTCCTACAGGGGCTTCCAAGGGCTTTAGAATCAAAGAGGTTTGGTACTTGGGGGGCCGAAGAAATCCAGTATTTCATTTCAAGGCAGTTACCTCAAAAGAGGTAACACTGTCTTCTGCAAGGAAGACAGCATTAATGTTCTCAGGTGGAGGAAGGGAGATCTCTTCCACCGGGGTGAGAAGGCTGTTTCCACTGGCAAGACAGTTTCATCATACTTTAGGGGTTCGGAGATTCCAGATTCACTGAAATTTCTCCACACACATCTACAATCCAACTCTCAGCACCCAATTCCTTCCCACTTGATGCCCTCACTTTAAGTGAAGGTAACTGTGAGACTGAGAGTTCAGCTTGCATTGTAATTTGGGTGTTTTTTTCAGAGTATAAGATTCTCATTTGGTTTTCAGCAATTGCAACCCTTTAACTTCTAGAGGAAAATTTACATCCTGGACCACACAAAGAAAGTTTCAGGGTATTTGTGTGACCCTTGGGCAGAGAATTTGAATCTCTGAGCTTATCACTTTTGCCGCAGTTCTGGAGCAATCAGCCAGCTTCATTGTTCTGCTTGGTGTGATACAACATTTCAAAAGTATCTTACCTAGGATCATCCTATCTTGGTGTTTTTTTTTAAGTGTTGCCCAGTGGTGATATTTTGAAAACTTCCATTGCCAGATACTACCAGGAGCTTTCAGTGCTCTGTTTATTCCTAAAAATAGAGCTTTCAAATCTAATCATGGGGCTGGGGATTTAGCTCAGCAGTATAAGCGCCTGCCTTGCAAGAGTGCAGTAGTGAGTTCGATCCCCAGTCCCCCCCCCAAAAAAACCATAATCATTTTATAATAACAATCTTAGAAGCTCCAGAAATAATTCTGGAAACCCATCCTTAGAATTGTTTTCTATTACCATTCTAAGCAGCAATGTTTGCATTTGAGTTTTCCAGAGAAGCGTAATGAATTGGATGTGTATTTGTACAGAGATTTATTATAAATAATTGGCCCATGTGACTGTAAGTGTTGGCAATTCTAGAATCTGAAGAATGGATTGGTGACCCAAACATCCTGCAGGGCTTATAGTTGCATTGTAGTTAAGTTCAAAGGTCTGAGCATCGGGAGATTTGGTGGTGGAATTCCAGCCAGAATCTAAAAGCTAATGAGCCTCGGGAAAGTCTACGGTGAATTAGTTCTAGTTAGGTCAGCAGGCTGGAGACCCACACAAAGCTGATGTTTCAGATTGCATCTGCAGTAGGTCAAGCTTCTCATGCAAATTTCATCAGACAGGAGCCCATCAGTAATAATTCTTTCTTAAGACAATGTTGCCTTGATTTGTGTTCTAGCTGAGCTTTCCCCTGACAGATAAGGCACATCCACATTAGGGAGGATGACTGGCTTTGTTGTTTACTAATTCAAATATGCTCATGGATACATCAGTGTAATGTATGACCAAAGAGCTGGCCATTTTGTAACCCAATTAAGTTTGCGTATAAAAGTAACCATCATGGATTGCTTTTAGGAAGACTTTCTGTGTAGCTTAGGTAGAATGGTGCGGAGCCTGTTCACATAGAATACATATGCCTTCCATCCATATATAACTAAGTATGTTTAGAAAATAACCTTTGTGAGGTGATTGAGTTATGTTTTGATGATCCTACAACATTTTATTCCTTGATAATTGGGCTGCATTTTATCTCCAACCTACTGTTCACAACCCATAGATATGACCACCATCTCTCTGCCTTCACAAAGCAAATCACCCCTTATGTATCACACAGGAGGTATTTTAGAAATACACCATCATTCTCCATTTACACTTTGGATACTTTCGACATTTTCCCAATGTCCAGGGAAGAAAGAAACTAGGATGTAACAGTCACAATAAATGCTTTATCCAGTGCCATGGAGGAGGAACAAAGTGGCCCTGGAGCTGGAGTAAGCCTGAAAAATTCTCCTGAATTTTGATATCTTCATCACTTGGCATTGAGTCAGTTATTACGTGAATGACCCACTGGTAGGAGCTATAATCTTAGTCAAATTGGATTATTTTAGCCAACAAGGACAAGAGACACCTCTAGAGGAAGTAACAAAATACTAGTTGTGAGGTGTTGAGGCTCCCTATAGAGTCAGTGAGTGAGTTTTTTGGTCTGGAAGGGAGGGGTGATCTATTGGCCCAATACATCCCATCCATCTACACTTCCTTGTCAATCATGGCAAGATATGGCTGAAATCCACATGTACAGCTCAGCTTATAAGTTTATATCTGCTAAAAGCTCTACTGTGGAAAATAATGCCTGGAACTGTGGTAATGGTCACTTTCTCCAGATACTTGCTTAGAAGAGCAAAATCTGGTGGGTATTTCAGTGAGGAACAAGATGAATTACAATGTAGGATAAAGATTTACCTCCATAAAGTCATTCATGGACCCAAACTCCTTCCATTTTGTGGCGCCATTCTCTCCCAGGTTCTAAAAACTCATTTTCATTTACCAGTGGAAAGGAATAGGTGACCTCACAGATCAGGCCCAGACGTAGTTCTTAATGTTCCTGCTCACACTGCACTAATCCCAAGTCAACCATCTGAGTCACCACAATAAGGCAGTTTGGGAAGTGTATTCTAGTTATTTCCTCAGGAAGTAAAGGGAACACTGACATGTTTACTACTCACTAGTAGTCTCAGCCCATGGAAAGCCATAAGGTGGATGTGGATGCAAGTTCCAGCTCTGCCTTCACTAACTGTGCATCCTCAGGGCAATCTTTTTTTTTTTCAGTCTGTGAAGTGAGACTATCACCACTTCCTAAATGGCATCTTACAAAAGTTAAACAAGATGAAATTAGCTTCACATAAAGCATTTTGCAATTTTCTTTGCTCTTTTCTTATTTGACCCTGTGTATGTACAGTATTTCAAGTACTCAGGACTGACCGGCATGATGTGAAAGTTGGGGTGTAGCTCAATGTGAGGTGCTAGGGTGAAGATTCCCACAGCATGAGGCAGAAGAGCTGCATGGACCTGCAAAGTTTCTCCACCCTGCAGCAACCTTTGCAATATTCATCAAGGCACAGCAGGTTGAGCCGGAGTGAGACAAGGCATTTACACTGGAACCAAAGCGTGGCATGTGCTCAGTAACCGTGGCTTTCCTCCTCTTCTGGAACTAAGTCCTCCCAGCATAATATCGACATCTACAAAGCTTTCAGACTTGACTTTTCATTTCTCCTCTTTGCAGAACTGTGCTTGTCTTGGCCTTTTCATCTTGGCATTTAACTGAGAAGAATTTCAATTGTTTGCAGTCAATTCCACAGTGTTTTTCCAATTTACTTTTGTTTTCTTTGGGATTTTCAGAAAAGTGCTTGTGCCCTATGTAATTCAGTTGTGACTCCAGAAGACCTTGGAGCCTCAACATCACAGCTGATTTTTTAAAAAAGATTTCAGCACCTAGATCTGAGCAGTGGCGTTGGAACAGGAGTAGAGAGGCCAGTGTAGTACAGCTGCTGGAGCTGATTAGCCATGACCTTCAACAAGTCTTTCTGTCTGGTTTTTTTTTCTGTTGTTATTATTTTTGAGATGTCAGTTTTCAACTAAAGCAAGAGGGTAGGTTGTAATCTATGCTCTGTGAAATTTTGTGGCCCTTATTCCTAGGCTTGTGGGTGTCAAAGTTGTTGGTCTTTGACAACCATAGTTTTTAACAAAGCACTAAATTCTTATGATCTGTGAGGTGGGTCTTTACATTTTCTCTAACTTTGTAATTTGATCAATAAATGTTCATTCAAGTGTAGTGTGAAATGAGGAAATAAGAAAAACCCTTAACATGAGAGGCATTCAGCACCAGGAAAAGGCACAGAAACCAGTTCAAGCAGAAACATTATGGCTTATTGACTTCAGGGAAAATATTTAAATTCTCTATCTTTAAACTCTTCATTGTAGAAGGAGAAAAGAAACCCACCCGCCTTGTGGGTAGTGTGGATTATCGATGACGGCGATGCTGTGAATGCCCAGCACAGAGGGAGCCAGCATGCGCCCACTTCACAGCTCAAGGCTGCATTCTCTATCGCTTCAGCCAGGCTTTCTTTCCTTTCTCAGGTGTGGCTCCAGGATCCTTCACCCGCTAGCTCCAGGCTGTCACCAGCAATGAGAAAAAGAGTAGCATGAGTAGGGAAGGACACGTGGTATCCCATCCTATTTCCATTTTCTGTACGTTGGAACTTGCTACAGACTGAATTGTGCCCCTTCCAGATTTATATGTTGAAGTCATTGCCTCCAATGTGACCATCTGGAGACATTACTCTTAATCTTGATTTGTCAGCTTCATTGCATTGAGAAAGTCTTAGTAGATTGTGAAGAATCCTCCTGGTGTATCTATATGGGTCATGGAGGTGTGATCTTGGATACTGCATAGAGCTCCCCACCTTGTCCTCACTGGTATTGTTTCCTTGCTCTGCTTGCTGGTCTCATGAACTAAGCACCTTTGCTCAATGATACCCTTCTGCTGTGGTGTTCCTGCCTTGATGCCAGAGACTATGAACTGATTCTACCCCAAACTATGAGCTAAATTGAACTTATTCTCCCTTAAATTTTATCAGGTATCATGCCAAAAAGATGAAAGCTGACTAATATAAAAATAAAACCTTTATGGAAGTAACTAAAATTAAATCAGGGTAGAAAGAGGGGCCTTGGTCCAAAAAGAATAGTGTTTTTTGTAAGAGACGGCAGAGGTCTAACTTTGACAAGTGTGACACACAGCTAGAAGCAGCAGCCAGAGAGTCAGAACAAGAACCTCACCAGAACTCAACCATGCTGCCACCTGATCTTGGACTTCAGCCTTTAGAATTGTGAGAAACAATGCTCCGTGGCACACAAAGCCCTTCGTCTGCAGTGTTCCTTGTGGCACCTTGGATTGAGTAACTGAGGTATGCCATTTCCTTCTTCAGATGTTTATTGTAACATTTAATGCTGGAACCATTTATCCATCAAATATCATGATAACTCTACCATACATTGGGGTCTACAGTACACTAATGTACAGCTAAAATGACACACCTTTGGGGATGGCAGGTATCCATTCCCAAAGAACAGACTGTAATACAGTGACTGCCCTAAGAGACTGCAGAAGTCTGAAACAGCATACAAAATCTTCGTTAGCTTATAGATACACATTTTTTTCTCAAAACGTGACTGATACCTAGAAGCATATAAAAAATGTGGATCTACACTAAATATGTATATATAGATAGAGGGGTATATATATATATATATATATATATATATATATATATACACACACACACAATACTATACTGTACATACTACATTATATATATACTATATAATATATAGTCATATCTATATTCAGTTTCTCATATATGAGAAGCCATGCAATATTAAATCTTGTATGTCCAACTTATTTCACTTAATCCAAATAAATATTTTGCACACTAAAAGAAACAACCAAGAGATTGAAAAGATAATCTACATAATGAGAAAATACTTTTTTCAGCCTTTCCTTCAACAGAAGACTAACATCTAAAATATATAAAAAAACTAACCGTTCAGACCCACCCCCCAAAAGATACAGTCAAAAAATGGGCAATCAAAAAAAACCAGTTATTTCTTTTTTTAAATTTTATTTAAATGGAAAAAAAACAGAATAAAGGATAGAAACAATACAGAATTCCAAGGAAAAAAGGAAAAGAACAACAACAAAAAAACCTAAGAAATTATTACTTGACAAATTATATACTGACTTCTTGGAAATAGTTGTTCAAATTGCAAAGTTAAAACATGTAAAGTAGACATTCAAACAGTGAGTCTGTTATCAGTTCTCCTCCACAATCTGACAAAAACAGCAATATGGGCATCCAACTTACCCACTCAAATATACATGCAATTATATCAAGAGGGTAAAATTAAACACAACAAAACAGAACAAAGCAGATCACAAGAAAACAATGTAAGAGACATAAATTTCAAAACTAGACAATTGGAGATATTCAGTCTCTATCGTATTGACTCTTGTTTTCTTCTAAATAGTTGTCCATATTGTCACATACAGGGAATTCACATGAAAAAACATAGTATGGAATTGATCTGAGCAGGACGAGGAGGGCGTTTCAGGGCTTCAAGACTAGAAAATAGATAGGGAAGCCAAGAATGACTGTCATAGTGTCTCTCATTCTCCTAAAAAATAGCTGTCCATACCTTCATGTGTGTTGAACTTAAACAAAACAAAACAAGCTAAAATCACTTTGAACAAAGAGTGATAGTTTTGCTGGATTTCACATCATGACATTATGGAATCAGCACTGGGTACTGTAGTGTCTCTTTTTCTTCAAAGCATTTCAATATGTGTTATATAGTTGGTTCTCGTAAAATGTTTATAACCTCTACACATGTATGAGTCTCTACATGTATATCTATCATTTATGTATTAGAGGAAAAAACAAAACAAAGCAAGATAAAACAATTCCTAGAAAAGCATGAAGCAAAAAAGTCATATAAAACCGCAATACAAGGTGATCTACAATGGTTACCATGATATCTCAGCAGGATATAACAACATTAATAAAAATGAAGCATTGGAGACATTATAAGACTTCAAAAGCAAGTCATCAAGCCAGAGTGGGTATCTTAGTGAATCTTGTCATCTTCGGTGTAGTTGTCTATACTCTTAGACTTGATGCTATCAATCATAGCAGATTTAAATAAAATCAGTCAATACAAAGTAGCAATCTAAAAAACCAGATTCAAATAAGATCAGTCATAATAAGACAGTATAAGTTATAAAGGGCTTCAGATTAAGTTGATAGGAAATTAGAGATGATTACCATAATAAGTCCTCTTATTTTTGAGATAGCTGACCATGTCCTCAAGTCTAGTGTAAGTAGACAAACTGGAAAAGCACGTAATACATCCAAGCAGAGTGATGAGAATAATGTAAATTTTAAATCTTGCTACCCATTAACAATATCTTCTGCCTCCCTTTTTTAGACAATTCCTCTCCTTTCACTCCCATAGGACACACTGCTTATTTTGGGTCCCACTGCCTCCCTATATAGAGCATCTCAATGGACCCTATCTCCTGATCTCTGCCTGTGTTTCTCTCTGTTAATATTTCAAGGCCATCTATACTAGAGATTACAGCCAATCCTCTCTGCTTTATTTCTGCTATTCTTTTTTTCTGCCATTGGTTGTTTATTTTTCTGTTCCACTCCACTGTCTGCCCCATTCACTGAGGCCTCTCTGCCACTGTTCCTGAAATGCTTGTATTCTTGTTCTCTCTCTCTAAAATATCCTTCAGTATTTTTTCGTAGAGTTGGTTTGGTGGTCACAAATTCTCTCAGTTCCTCTTTGTCATGGAAGCATCTTGCTTCTGCATTAATTTCTAGAGAGAGTTTTGCAGGATACATCAATCTGGGCTGGAGTTTGTTCTCCTTCAGGGCTTGAATTACATCACTCCATGCTCTTCTTGACCTAATGGTCTGTGTCGAAAAGTCTGCCATGATTTTGATGGGTTTTCCTTTATAGGTGATCTATTTCTTTTCTCTGATGGCTTTTAATATTCTCTTCCTATATTGAATTTCTGGGATCTTGATTATTATGTGTCTAGGTGTAGCTCTGTTTTGGTTGTAGGTGGCCGGAGTTCTGTATGCTTCATACATCTGCATATCATTTCCTTTTTCTATGCTTGGGAAATTTTCCTTAATAATTTCTGTGAATAGCCTTTGCAATTCCTCTGTTTTGACTCCTGCTTCTTCACTCATATGCTTTATTCTTAAGTTATAGATCCTCTTGTTGTCTTCTAGTCTTTGTATAGTTACTGCCTGCTCCCTTGTTATTTTTAAAAGAGCTTCCCTTTCATGATCACAAATTGCAAGCCTGTGTTCAATTGTTGATAGTCTATCTTTGGTTTCTTTCAAGCAGTTTTGTCAGCTTTCTCTGGAGTCTTTATTTTCCTGATAATCTCTTTGAATTTGCTTCATGAATTCTAGGTTTTTTCTGTATTCTTCATTAAACATTTCTCTCCTTTTGTGTTCGTCCATTCTTCTGTCTGTGTCTTCTTGAGAGGTGCCCAGCATTTCTTTTATTAATCTACTTATCTCTTGTTTAATTTGAATTAATACTTCAGTTTTGATTCCACTTATGAGGTCCTGAAGATATCTCTTTATGTCCGCTAATGCTGTGTTTGATGTTGCATAAAACCAGGTATTTCTCAGAAGAAGAAATCAAACAGCCAAAACATGCATTATACCATTTTACTTCTGGTATCTTTCTCTTGGCACCATATATCTCCATTTATGACATTTGGTTGTTTGTTCCATTTTGTTAAGGAAAAATAGCCTTTGTATTACTGTACCACACTTTCTCCACTGATTACCATGTTAATTAACATTTTAATAATGGCTGTCATGAATAATCCTTCTCAAAATTCTTTGTGTGGGAGTAACTTCATTTCCTTGGGGAAAATCACCAGAAATAACTGGAAATTTCTTGATCTTTATGTAAACGCACGTTTATCTATCAAGTAGAGTCTCAGATTGATTACATCATTTTGCGCCATCTCTTCCAGCCCCATGAACCACATGAGCACTCCACTGGCTATACATACAGCCTGCTTTTCAGTAGCCCTTATTATACCTCTTCTGTGCTAATGCTCTGTGCCTGCAGTTTTCATGGCCCTGATGGATAATGGCCTGTCATACATTCAGTGGTCATTTTTGTGAAAGTCTGTACAAATCCTTTGCCCATTCTTAGCTGAGAGATTTTTCATGTTATGAACTTCTTAAAGCTTCTTACATATTCTGAATTAATTCTTTCATCAGACATCACATATTTATTATATATTCATATTAAAGAGTATATGTTATTAAACATGTATAAAAGCTAACCATCCAAGCAAAAGAAAAATAGGTAAAAGAAAAAACTCTTAAAACTGTTCAAAAACTTGTCTCATTGATTTCCATACCTGTCTCTTTCCAGTCTCACAGGTTTATAAAGAGCTCTTTCATGCATGTGGCAAGACTGAAGTGAAGTGTAGAATATTACATCTTACCTTGTGAGTCAGAGAGCTTGTTGGTAGCAGGACTTGTTGCTTATATTACTCACCTGTCATTCAGTTCAGTATAGTTTCTGGCATATTGGACATGGTCAAACTTATTCATTGAAACTATGCAATAAGAAACTAATTGAATGATTATCTCATTTCATTATCATAAAAGAAAATCATTCACTGAGGTTTGGAAAAAATCAAACCACTGCAAATAAAAGTAGCATGTGTATTACTCATTGACTATATCCAGCTTTGTCCAGGTGAGAGATGGGGGCAGTGTGGAAATTGGATAAATAGAATGGAACATGCTTCCACAGTTCCCAAATGAGAATAGATCCCTTTTAGCTAAAGGCTAAGAATCAAGTGATGCACTAATGTTCCTAGATAATTAATTTCTCTCTCGTGTATTATGCCTCTTCTTCTTTATCCTGGATCAATCCTATCAGTATTCACACAAGGGTTTCATCTTTTTTAACAACCTTCTTTTGACCTCACTTTTTCCTCCAGACATCTCGGGGGACTTTTTTAAGTACTACTGAACTTTCTGTCTGCCTTTCCCAGTCTCACATGTATTCCTCCCATCTGTCTTATCTGGTTTCTGCTGCTCACATGCTATGGATATCACTCTTGTTAAAATCTTCAGCAAGCAAAATCAATGGGAAGTTCTATGTTCTAATATTACTTAGAATCTCTGTAGCACTCAGCAGGATGGATAAAGCATAGAAAGGAAGAGAAGGGAGGGGGAGGGAAAGAGAGGGGCAGGGGAGGGGAAGGGAAGGGAGGAGAGGAAAGGAGAGGAGAGAAGAGAAGAGAGGAGAGGGAAGGGAAGGGGAGGGAAGGGAAGGGAATGGAAGAGGGGTGTTCATGTGCTGTCCTGAAAGCTACACTAAGCAGATGGGGTCTCAGCTCTAGCATGGACTCCACCCATTGCAGCACCCTTTTTTCCTTGAGATTGGTGGTTGCTTCTGTCTTGGAGCTGCTACACATTTTTTGTTTAAAACATTCTTTTCTTGGGTGTTTTTCATACTTCAGTCTAGCTCAGTTTTTCCTCACTCACAGAGGACTTCCTTACTGCCCTTGCCTCTGCATGACACATGTGTGGTTTGTGTCTGTCCCTGAAGTGGAGCCCATAGGCACCCTTATTCTGCCACACTATACCTCTGTCACTTTGGTTGTATGTAGACACATTGTGTACCATAGTTTCCTTTTCAGTTCCTTAAGTAATTTCTTTGATCACCCAGTGAGTCAAAGCAGATAATATCCTTGGCATAGGACTTGGCATATAATGAACTATTACTTTCAGAGAGATCCACATTCATTTTTTTTTCCTTCTCAGGTATGCCTAAAATGCTTGGTGTGCTTTACACTGCCCACTTTTCTCACCTATAAAAGAATTTTCATGCTTATTGGGAAAATAAAATTATTCTTTATAAGATGGTCACACTAGAGAAGGGATGGTGGTAAATAGGTCTCCAAAGAAAATGGGAATGAGCTTTCCCAGTGTTTTTTAATAGTAGTGTTATTTAACTTTTATGGGTGTGCCACAGAGAAGAGATGGGTTTCTGCTCAGTGAGCTTCCACACAAAATAAAATAAACAGACAAGGGAGGCAGTGGGCCATTTGATGGACCTCCCCAGAAGACTCACAGCAGTAGGGGAATCAAAATTAACTGGCTGTGTTTATTCGCTTTTAACTTCCATCAGCATTGAGCTTTCATCTCTGCCTGAGCACACAGTATGTTTTGCTGTTTGTGGCTGGGTTTTCCCTGAAGAAATATTAGACCTAGCACCCTTCCTTTCTCCTGCATACCCTCCCTGAACTTGTGGTCCAAGTACGTGAGGCAGTACTTGCAGGGCAATGTGGTGTTGTGTCTAAGGTAAAAGCTGTTTTAAATAATCCTAACTGTATAATTTCATGACTGTCGGGCACAAATTTGTTTTACACATTAAGCCTGAGCAGAGTAATGTTGTCAAGTTCATGGTATTGTGGAAATATTTAAATAATGTGATTCACATAAAGTCTTTGAAAATTGCCTGATGTTCAATAAACAATGGCTCAATATTACATTGCTTCCTTCTGCCCTCATAATCATTATTATTATGATGATGATAATGATGATTCACATTATTAAGAGCAATATCCAGGTAGTCTCTTCCTGTGATCTAGCCCTGGCATAGAGCTTTCAGCCTCTAACACTCCCTGGCACTTGAATGGCCATGGTGAATGACCAGCTGTGATAATTAATTATCATATGTCAACAAGACTGGGTTAGGAAAATCCCAGGCGATTAATAAATCACACCTCAAGATGTGACTGGATGGGTCCTAAAGATATAATTTTGGGTGCTATATATAGTCCTTGGCCTGTTTTTCTCTGATACTACTACCCTTCCCTCTCTCCTTGCTGCCATGAATTAAGCGTCTATACCATACTTTGCCTTTGCACCATGAGGTGTATGCCTTGCAACCAGACAACCAAGTACTGCATCTCCTGAAACTATGAGTCTCTCCCTTAAATTGTGGGTGCCAGGTATGATGTCTCAGCAACAAGAAAGCTGACTAATAGACAATACTTCACGTAAGACATGCAAAGAGGTGCTGGACTACTCTTCTCAAGAGACTTTGGAGAATGGAGGTTACACCATACTGTATACGTTTGAAGCCTGTCTTCATCTCTGCAATTCCTGGATAATATGCACTGTGTAAAATCTACTATTTGTCCATATGCTTCTTGTTTGACTTCTTATTCTATGTAAATTCCAAACTGCTTCTTACTATGTGACTGGGGCAGTTGGAAAAATACCTGGTGTTTTCTCATCATACTGGGAAAGAGGAAATGAAGATTAATTTACCCTTACTGTTTCACAGAGTGTCAAACAATCATGATCTTATTTCCCTCATTATAGACAAATAATAAGAAGACAAAGTAGTAGTGCACACTTTTTACTCAGTTTTCTAGCTTAACTCCCAATCTGTAATTAACTCTATTTTGTTTCCTTGAATCCATTATTCTCTGAGCACTTTTATCTTGCATTGTTCCACTATCTCAGAATGCATGGATTGAAGTCTTTCTGCAGGTCTATCTTTACCCCATAAGTGGTCTGTGAAGACCCAGTGTCCTTGGGTTATGACTTGCTTACAGAGTGAGCTAGCATAAGACTTCAATTTTGCATCAGAAGTGAGGCCCATATAGTGGAATAATTCTCTAGGCAGGATTTGTGCTGGAAAAATTCCTCCCCAACTGATTGAACTCATTCCTGATTAATGCTGGATAGATATGGAGACTATATTACTTAGATACCACATGCCAGGAAGCAAATGCAATAATTATATCTGTCAATCTGCAGAACCCCCTGAATTCAATTCCAGTGCAATGCAACTATTTCAATCTAATCTGCGAGAAAGGCAAATGGAGAGGAGACAATAAGGATGGAGAAAGCTGAAAGCACCCCAGCTGTCAGTGTGCATGTGGGAGGCAGCTGATGGTTTGGGTGTCATCACATTAGCAATCTCTTCAATGAAAAGAAATTCTGGTTGCTTTGTGCCTTAAAAAAGAGCAGCAGTTGAAAGCATTAAAATTAGAGACCATTTTCCTGAAGATCATGATTATTTAAAATGTCAGTTGCTTTCCCTAAAACTATCATTTATGATTGAACGTAGCAGAGCACATCAACACAGCAAGAGACAAGAGATGGAGATTCTTGCAAGTCACTCAGTGAAAGGAGATGCACCGTGTTAGATGGTGCACAGGGCTCACAGGGCAGAAGCTGTGTGTTTGGAAAAGAACACTAAAGCATTCCCAGTGCTGTTCTGAATTCCCCTCTCCTGACTACTATGAGGCACTGGACGAGAACCCAGGCTGGGGAACCCAGGAGTAGAATTTCCCATAGGTGGAATGGTGGGAGAGATTCCTTCAGATTCAGTGAAAAGTCAACAGCATCCCCAAAGATAGGACCACAAAAGACAACCAAGAATCTATGCAGAAAGTGTGATGACGATAATGATGATGATGATGATGATGATGATGATGATGTTGATAATACTCATGGATAACAATTACATACGGCTGGGTGTAATTCTAATGCTAGTTAAATTACTCCCTTGAGTGTATATAATAACTTTATAAATTAGAAAATAGTTTAGAACTCACATTGCTGATGAGAATTCTGGAGTATATGGAGGTAAAATAACTAGTCCAAGATCAAATTTTTTTTTTTTTTTTTTTTTTTTTTTTGTACCGGGGATCGAACTCACGACCTTGCGCTTGCCAGGCAGGCGCTTAAGCCACTGAGCTAAATCCCCGGCCTTCCAAGATCAAATGTTGATGAGAACTTTGCAAAATATTTTAAGTTTGCATTTTATCTCCTACATTGAATTCTTCTGAGTCATGGGATGGATAAATAAGAATGAGTGGAGAGTAGCAATTGGCTCAAAAGGGGATGGTCAGGAAAGTACTACAAAAGTATGCCTGTAGAATGCAGAGGTAAATGATGAGGCTGCAGCATGTAAAAAGACAAGTGCATCTGACTACAATAAATAAATAAACATTCTTTTAAAAAGCATGGGTAAGTAAAACTGTGTAGATGTGAAAGTGACCTTGAACGTCTGAAGGCAGCTCTGGAGTTTGTGTTTGTGGGTGCGCATCTCTCTGTGTGTCTCTCTCTATCTATATCTAAATATGTGTCCACAGAGCACCGAGGCACATCTATTTCTCTAGTGTAATTTATTCAACACTCTAAGCTTCTTCCTGCCACACAGAGCCTTTGTGTCCATTATTGTCTCCTTTTAGAATATCATGCCCCATATGGGCTTTTCCTGCCATCTCAAATTAAGTAGCACTACATTAGCCGAGCATCCCCTTACGGCATTCAACATTGTATAAACATATTCAGTTTATGTTATCTTGCTTTTCCCCTTAAGGGAAAATATAAGTTCCTTTAAGACAGTGCTAAATCTCTTTTTTTAATTTTTTATTTTATTTAAAGAGAAAAAAAAACAAAACAGAAAAAAAGGGTAGAAATAATACAAATTTCAAAAAAAATTAAGAAATCACTACTTGATAAATTACATATTGTCTTCTTAGAAATAGTTGTTCATGTTACAAAATTAAGGAATATAAAGTGAACAAACAGTGAGGCTGTAAACAGTTCTTTTCAATGATCCAACAAAAACTTGGTAATATGGTTATCAATCCCACACACTTAAACATACATGTAGTTATATCCTTTAGTGCATTTTCTTTTCCTCCTTTGGCTTTTTAAGTACATTACCTGTTTAGTTATATCATGTTTTAGCTTGCTCAGTACCTTATTGATCTGTTTTGTTATTGTTATTTCCTTTTTAATCTCCTTATATAATTCTGTTGTTTTGTTTTTGAGTTTCTAGTCATCAATGTCAAATGGATCAGCTTTGATAGAGTTGGGAGTTTTCGGAGGTATTTTGTTACCTTGTTTTCTCATGTGCTATTGTTTTATTTTTGTTTAATTTGCATTAACATGGAGGTAGTAATATACAACAAAACAGGATGGAATAAAGCCAATTGAGACAGTATAGTGAAATTGGCACAGAACATCACAGCAGGTCACCAGGACAATAATAATAGGCACCATTGTATATCTCGTTATCTTCAAAATAGTTGTTCTTCTATTAGGTACAGCAAAATCAAAAGAAATACACAACATTATAGAACACATCAAAACAGAATATTGAATAGACCAACACCGTTAATCAGGACAAAGCAAAACGGAGATAAAAATATCTGCCTTCAGAGATAGTAGAAGGACACTCCCCCAACTTGCTGTACCACATATGGTCACCTCCCAAGAGATACCCAGATCCCTGGATCCCGATTGTTAGTGGGGGTGGGGGTGGGAGTGGAATATGGTATGTTTGATTCTAAGCCCGAGTCCCCATAGGCAGCAGGCTGGTTACTGGTTGGCTCATCACCCTAAGTTCCAACATGGCACAGATCTCAGGAAATGCAATTGCTTGTTTTTTTCCCCTCCCTGGGGTGGCCGCGGCTTGCCAGACCACAGTCACTTACCAGGCAGTGCTAAATCTCTTTCAGTAAATATTCTTTCTCCAGAGCATGGCACAGGCAAATAGGGTTGCTGACTAATAATAGTTTTTCAAATACATTGTATTTTAACAGATCCTGTTCTAAAGGTCTATATTTATATTTCAAATTCTCACAGTAACTTTGTAGGATAAGTATTTTACCATTTCTTTCTACATCTGAGGAATCTGAGTCATGGGACTTTTAAAGTTCATAAATGTAAATGATAAGAACAAAATCTGGGTATAGCCATTTGGGCTTCAAAGTTCACTGTCTTATGGACATTTAAATAACTTTTATTTCTCGAGTCATCAGGTATGACTTACTAAATGGATGCATAGATGGTGACTTAGTGATTTTCCTCCATTCTTGGACAAAATATTTAACATCCCCACAACTTAAAAGAAGAAGGATTTATTTTTGACCAATGCTTATTCATGGTCAGCCAGCTCCAAGAGAAAAACAGCATGGTGGAAAGATCTGGTAGCAAAAAACTGCTCAAATATACATGTCCAGTTCATGTTTTCAGTGAACTGTCTCTTCTGCCTCTTCCAACCAGGAAACATACTCAATAATAGTTCTCCCATGATTCAATCATCTTCCTAAACCCCACCTTTGAGTGCACAAGAGTTTGGGGAATCATTCTTCACCAAAACCATGATAGATGGATAAATGAATGGCTTGATGATAGGCTAGTTGCCAAGATAGAAACAAATCTTGGAGAAAGTATGGGAAATAAAGCAGTAAATGTCTACAGAAAAATGAGGCAGGCTCTGCTCCTAAGGTAGATGGGATTCAGTTCCAGGAGGGTTTGTGGGAGCCAGATGTTGCAAGGAGCACAACTCAAGAGCATCCTACTGTTTTAAAGTCTTGGACTCCATAAATATTTTTTAGCTTCAATGCAAAAGTAATGGAGGGAGACTCCACACACACCTGGTATCTGAGTGTGACTATTTCTATAAAATCAAGTGAGACATATGCTTGTGTTGGTTAAGCTACCTATTAATCAGTCCTGTCCATCTGTATGCAGGCCTCCATGAAGCAGTCATCAAGAGAAGATTAGCTGTAAAAAATCATTTATTTGGGGAAGAAATCTCTTCACAGAAACAGCTAGGAAAGGTAAAGAAGAGAGTGAGAATCAGTAGCAGGGAAAAGCCTTCAATACAGATCATGATACAGATCTTGCACCTATCAAGAGAAAGACTGAAGAAAGGAGAGGAGGTATATAAAGATTTAATTCACAGCACAGCTTAGAGAAAGTCACAACCAGATTGATGGGAAGCTCATGCACACGGATTGCTTACTGAGGAAGCCTTGAAACTCTATGTGTGATGTCCCATACTGAGTAGGAACAATTAAGGGGAGATTTGACCTCAGGATTCTAAGACGAGTTATGGCAGCTGGAGGTTGTCATTCCACTTCACTTTTTGTTGCAGGTTCTGTGGAAGAGCTCTGACTGATACAGACCCATGGTCTTACACCATCAGATGTCTAACGCTTCATTCATATCCACCTCCTCTCACTATTCACCTCACCTTTCAGAGCTTTCCCTCTGAAAGCCTGGGCATGTTTTAATCTTGTATTCTCCTCTTCTGGTATCACTTTGAATTTTAGCATGACGAGGTTCGCGACAGGAGACTGTGACCTACATGCTCATACTGGTAATTCCAAGATACCAAAAGTCTTAATGGCATCTGGGAGACCATGACCTTGCAGAGAAAACAATATAGTGTCAATGAAGAAACAATGAGAATGTCTTTTGTTCCTGGTGTCTGTGAAGCACTGAGTAGGCAAATAGACCACAAGCTGTGGAGTAAGACAGGATTGTATTTATCCTGCTAGTGTTCAGGCTTGGTCAGGAAGGGATTTTAAAGTGACACATATCCCTTGGAAAAATGTTGTTACTCTTTAGCAGACAGGACATGGCACTGGAAGGACAAGTTTGCCTTTGGGACGCATAGGGAATCACTTAATGCTAAGCAGACCTCAAGAGATGGCTAAAAGCGCCATATAGCTTAGGTCTTTTCTGCTTCGAGTGAGGGCTCGTTAAAAACTCCCTTCTGGTGGACTGCTGGAGGTTCTGGTATAAGGAATTAAACTAGAAACGGAGATCTCAGAGATGAGAAGTCTCTCTAGTAGCCAGAGGATTGGTGTGAAGCTTGAGGTCTGAGGTTTCTCCCCAATTGCCCTGTTCAGATACCAGAACCTTGAGAATACACACCTTTCCTGTTTGCTCAGGTAATAGATGAGGACTGTGTGTTCACATACCAACTTGTTGATTTCCTAGTTTCCTTTACCAGGGAATTGAACATTGCCTATATTTTACTAATACATTCAACTTACTACCTCAACATAGGACCTCATTGGAAGTCTTGAAAGTCTTAAGAAGTTGTAGTGATTGACTGTGTCAACTTGAGACATTTAGAAGTTTAACTAAATCAGCTTAGAAATTCTATACCCTAGGGTGTAGAAGGCCTCCAGGGTGACTCATCTCCTGGATGATAAAAAAGGAAAGGAGGAAGGATTGGGTTCCATTCTTTGGTGGAACTCCAGTCTTTGCTTTTGGTTTGGATATCTTCTCCTGGCTTCCAGTGCAGATTCTGGCTTCTACCTTGGATCCTTCAGACTTCTGGCATAGCCTTCCATTACACACCCATCAACCAGCTGCTGAAAACTTGCATGGGACACTCCAGTGAACTCCAGACCTTGGACTGAATCCTTAGAACTCTGGCATGCAGACTGCACATTCTTCTCTGTTTTATCCTGGCAACCCACAGTTCCACTAGAGCCCTCTCTCTAGCCAAATGTTTCAAATCACTCTACTGGTTCTTCACTCTTAATTTACAACATAGATCTGGCCTAGAGCTCTCAGCAATTACCATGCTACCATTCAAACCATAGAATGCACTAAAATTTTTCTGCCACCCAGGTAATATCGCTAAATAAAAACAAAACACAGATTATCTTTCCACCAAAACACAGTGTACGACCTGGGATCCAGCAGCCAATGCAGTCCTTCCCAATAGAAGCCTCCTGAGCTTCATCTTAATTGGCAGCATTCCCAGAACTATTCTGATCTTCCAGACTCTGACCAGAGTCTTCAGTACAGTTCACAGCACACAGGGGCTGTCTCTTTGGCCAGTCTCTCAAAATCTTTTCAAATTAATTTCCAAGGCTCTTAAACCACATGACCAGGCAATGTCACAACAATGGCCCTACTTCTGGTACCAATTTTGTTGTAGTCAGGAATTGCAAGGAGAACGAAACAATACAGAATATTGATATTGGATCCTGGTCCTCAGCTGGATTCTCTAGATTTTTAGTGTGTGGACAGATTTCTTGCACTTCTTGTATTTGACTCTGGATAACTATTACAAAATAATACTATAAATTATGTGTCCTGTATTGTCTTGTTCTCCTTGAAATCCCTGGCTACAACAGAAACTAACACTAATTCTTAGATTGGTCAGCTCCCCTATTACATAACTTCATATATCACATGAATTCCTTGCATTGCACTTGTCACAATTTTAATTATTATTGTAATTATAGAAAAATGCTTCCCCCTACTTTAATGTGTCTATGAAATCTTGCTATATTATTCATTATTGTTATCACAGCCACTGGTGTAGGTCATGGCACATAATAAAAAAGCAATTAATGTATCTCCCATAAATGAATGGATATATTGGTGACTGAATGCCCATGGAGCTGTTGTGTGAGAATAAACTCAACCCTCTGAATAAGAAGTCTTTGTTTCTAAATATGTCATTGTAAAAATATTTTGTTACAGATTCCATAGGATATGTAGTATGCCTTGGTAGTCTCTGAATTTTCATTTAAAAAGACTTTAGAAATAATTAGACTGTGCTATATATTTCTGCAACAGAGGCTATAGATTATTTAGTCCATTGAACCAACTTGTTTTATGTCAGACTATGAGTTTGTGAGTATGTTGTGTGTGTGTGTGTGTGTGTGTGTGTGCACATTTATGTATGTTTTCCTGTCTAACATTTCAACACTCTGGAAATAGTTTCTATAAAACAATCTCTAATGAAATTTGAAAATTATCTCTCTGATCATGGGTTTTTCAAATTTCTAGCTTTGTCTACATTGGTCTCTGTGATGGGTCACATGTTGACTTTACCCCACACTATTTCTTTTAAAACAACTATTGCTTATTTTGGGAAACTAGGCTAGCTCTATACATTAATTTAAAATAGAGACCTTATTATCCACTTAGTATCTATCAAATGACCTCTTTAAATGCTCCTGCTTCTTCTATTACACTGGCTGTTGCCCTATGTATTAATAAAAATGATGAAACAGTTCTCTGTTATGCTGATTAGAGTTTTGCACTGGAATTCTCTGCATCATTCACTTTTTAGTCTTTATTAAGGCAACAGAAATATTTTAACTTCTCCCCTTATACTTTATAAAACACTTTATTTTGAAATAATTTTAGATTAATGTAGTGGTTGTAAAAATAATATAATAAGTTCTTGTGTCCCCTTCATTGGTTTCATCAATGATGACATCTTCCATAACCATGGTAAACATTGCTAATTACACTAATAACTGAAGTACCGACCCCATCCAGAATTCACCAGTTTTCATTTCACCCATTTGCATGTGTGTACAATTCTGGCATTTTATTACCAGTGTGTATTTGTATGATTGCCAACACAGGCAACATATAGCATTACATTAATGCTACATATAAAATCTCTTCTAACACTTTCTTATAATTATAATCTTTTCTAATACCTGACAACCGCTCATTTGTTTGCCATTCCAATGATTTTCTCATGGTGATAATAGCAAACCACACTATATGACCACTCTTTGCAAATGGCTGTTTTTAAAAAACTGATAACTACTCAACATTTCTCTGTACCAATATTTCATCCTTTTCTCTGCTGAGCAGTATTCCATTGTATAGATGTATAAGTTTGTTTAACCATTCATCCTTTGAAGAACTTTTTCAACTTTTGATCTATTACAAATGACAATATTGTTTTTAATTCTTATGAATAATATTTTTTATTCTTATGAATAAAACTGAACATTTGTATTGAGGTTTCTATGCAAAACTTACTACCTTTTAAGGTTAATATCAGGAGTAGAATTGCTCTGTTAAAAAAATAATAAACTTTGACTTTATAAAACAATACCAAACTGTATTCTGGATAGTACACTGTTTTGTGTTCTCATCATCAATGCCCAAGTTGCCAAATATGTCCACATTTTTAATAGCAATAAGGCTATTGCCAATTTGTTCTTTTAATTTTAAGCATTCTAGTATGTCATGTAGCCCATTTTCACATAGTCATTTTCTTTCAAGAATCTGAGCTAGACTTCATTTCCCTGCTGGGCAGAGTTGGGACTCTTCCAGTGTGTGATTTTGACAATCTGTGTCCTTCAAAAGCTTTTGTGTTGATGGCTTGGTCCCCAGCACAATGGTGTCCAGAGGCAGAGTTTTAGAAAGCAGATGAAGTAGAAGGACTCTGACCACACCAATGTATTAATTCATTTATGAAGTCATAGCTTAATAAGACTGAGGGTAGAGGTCATGTTATAAAAAGTGTAAAAACATGGTTCCTTGCTAATGTGAAATGATCAGCTTTGTTCCAGCACATTTCCTGCCATAATGTTCTGTTTCACCACAAACACCCACAAAACAGAGCTAGCAAATCATCTACTGAAGCCTCTGAAACTATAAAACAAAATAAACCTTTCATCCTTTAAGTTTATTTTCTCAGGTGTTTTATTACAGTAATGGAAAACAGACTAACACAAATAGTATAATACAATTAAACCTGTTCTCCCTTAGCTATGGCTGAACAAGTTAACTTTTTAATATAAAAATCATACAAATATCACAGAGACTATGGAACTTATAAAACATTACATCAGTGAATGATAATTTTGTTTTAGTCACCGTAAAAGAATTAGGAAACAGTCACAAGATACTGGAGAGATTAGAAGTTCTAGAATTATAGGATTTAAGTACATTATTAGTTCTATGGGAACTATGATGTGAGCAGAAAAGTAACACAAAAAAGTTAATTTTTCAGGCAATGCATGTAGTTTCAATGTAGGAGAGAAAAGTGGGAAGGGGAATTACTTTAAAAGTCATACAACAGAAACCTCTGAAAAGATAGCAAGTGAATTAAAAAAGACAAATCCATCAGGCTATAGAGGAAATCAAATTAGAAGTAATCTCCCATGTAAAGATGGAAATAACAACCTTAGTAAAGAAGTTGCTAAGTGAAGTTAGAGAAGAAATACATAAAAAAGTTCCATCAGTTTCCCATAAACTGATTGAGACATTAATGAACAATATAAAAAACAAGCAGAGTCCATGAAAAAAAACTCAAAGAGATATCCAAGAAACAAAAAATTCTATTGAAAGCTGACAAAACCATTTAAATGAAACTGAGGATAGAATTTCAGACCTTGAGGACAGGGTCACAATTAGCGACCATGAAAGGCTAGAACTTTTAAAAATAACAAAGCAGCATGAAATGACAATCCAGTAACTTCAAGATGATACCAAGAGAAACAATATAAGACTAATGGCATCAGTGAAGATGCAAGAGTCAATGCAAATGACATAGCTAAACTATTTACAGAAGTAATAGCAGAGAGTTTCCCAAACATGGGGAAAAAATCTGATATGGAAATAAGTGATGCATATAGAAAGCCAAACAGTCATAACCAACATAAATCTACACCTAGGCATATAATAATTAAGATCCCAGACAAATAACAAAAATAGAATACTAAAATCTATTAGAGAAAACACAACTCACCTATAAAGGAAAGCTCATTAGCATCACAGTAGACTTTTCAGCAAAAACCCTCAAGTCAAGAGGAGCATGGAGTGAGGTATTTTAAGCCCTGAAAGAAAACAACTTTCAACCCAGACTGACATACCCAGCAAAACTTTCATTCAAATTTAATGGAGAAACAAGATACTTCCATGACAAAGAACAAATGAAATTTATATCCACCAAACCAATCCTAGAAAGAGTATTGAAAGTCATACTAGATAGAGATAAAAATGACCACAATCCCCAGAACAACAACAGAAAGGAACCAATAGGCATGACAAACAATTAAACAAGAGGGAAAAGCAGAAAGTAAACAACTGGAACATAAAATGGCAAAGTTGAACCAGTACATATCAGTTATATCCATAAATTTAAATGGCCTCAATGCATCTATAAAAATAAATAGGCTAATATAATGGATCAAGAAACATGATCCCACAATATGCTGTATACAAGAAACACATCTGACTCAAAGAGTTGACTCAAAAACTCATAGATTAAAAGTCAAAGGATGGAAAACAGTATTCTATGCAACAGGAACCCAGAAAAAGGCAGGGGTAACTATTATATTTGAAGACAATGTGAACTTCAAACCCAAAATGATTAAAAGAGATAAAGGAGGTTACTACATACTTGTTAGTGGAAAAATTCAAGGGAAAGAACTAACAATTATAAATATATATGCACCAAATACAGGAGCATCCAACTATATAAGACAGATACTAATAGGCATGAAAAACCAAATACACAAGAGCATGATTATAACAGGGAACCTTAATACCCCACTGTCACAAAGACATGGATCAATGAGACAAAAAGTCAGCAAAGAAATAATAGAACTGAATCATACCTGTGGCTAATTGGACTTAGTAGATGTTCACAGAGTATTTCACCCAACCATATTAGAAAACACATTCTTCTCAGCTGTGCATGAGACATTCTACAAAAAGACCATATGATAACCCATAAAACATTCTTAACTAAATGCAAAGGGATTGAAATTATCCCAGGCATATTATCTGACCATAGTGCACTGAAATTGGAAATTAATGGCAAAAGAAATTGCAAAACCTGAATATATACATGGAAATCAAATAACAACCTTCTGAATAACCAGTGGGTTACAGATGAAATTAAAGAAGAAATAAAACAATGCTTATATCTCAATGAAAATAGAGACAACACACTGAAATCCATGGGATGCAATGAAAGAGATTCTAACAGAGAAATAATAGCAATAAAGTGTCATATCAAGAAAAAAGATCAGGCACAAATAATCAACTTAATGCTACATCTCAAGCTTCTAGAAAAAGAACAGCAAGTTAAACACAAAGCTCAGAGAAGAAAGGAAATTGTAAAGATCAGAGCAGAAATTAATGCAATTGAAACTAAAAAAAATACAAAGAATTAATCAATCAATTAAAGCTGATTTTTTTGAGAGAATATACAACATTGATAAACCTTTGGGTAACCTTATCAAGGAATAGACAGGAAAAACCCAAATTCATGCAATAAGGACTGAAAATAAGGAAATTACCACAGATCCCATGGAAACTCAACAGATCATGAATACCAATTTTGATAACCTCTACTCACATAGGATGGAAAACACAAAGGAAATGGACAGATTTCTAGAGATGTACAAACTACCAAAGCTCAACCAAGGAGATATAGCAACTTTGAGTAACCCAATATCAACTATTGAAATTGAAAATGTGATTAAAAACTTACCAACAAAGAAAAGCCCAGGTCCTGATGGATTCACAGATGAATTCTACAAGAAATTTAGAGAAGATTTGACATGAATCCTCCTTAAATAATTCAATTAAATTGAAAAGAAAACAATCCTCCTCCTAAATCATTCCTAGAGGCAAGTATTACTCTCATACCAAAACCAAAAAAAGACCCAACCAAAACGGAGAACTATAGGCCAATCTCACTAATGAACACTGATGGAAAGATTCTCAATAAAATACTGGCAAATAGAATGCAACAAATCATCAAGAAGATTATACATCAAAACCAAGTGAGATTTATTCCAGAAGTTCAGCAATGGTTTAATATACACAAATTGATAAATATAACAAACTACATCAACAGAGCCAAAAACAAAAACCACATGGCCATCTCAATAGATGCAGAAAAAGCTTTTGATAGAGTCAAGCACTAGTTCATTATAAAAACCTTTCAAAAACTTGGAATACATGGTATCTATCTCAATCTCATAAAGGTCATCTATGACAAACCTACAGCCAACATTATACTAAATGGACAAAAACTGAAAGCTTTCACTAAAAATCAAGACCAAGAAAAGGATGTCTACTATCACCACTTCTACTCAATACAGTTCTGGAAATACTAGCCATGGCAGTCAGATAAGAGAGAGAAATAAAAGGAATAAAAATAGGAAAAGAAGAAGTTAAATTATCACTATTTGCAGAAGACATGATACTCAATATAGAAGACCCAAAAAACTCCATTAAGACAATGAGAGGTAACAAACAAATTCAGCAGTGTAGCTGGAAACAAAGTTAATGCTCAAAAATCAGTAGCACCCCTGTACACAAAGAAAAAACTCACTGAGAGAGAAATTATGGAAATATCGCCCTTCACAATAGCATGTAAAAAAATGAGATACTTAGGAGTCAACCTAACCAAGAATGTAAAAGACCTATATGCTGAAATTTATACTATGCTTAAAAAGGAGATTGAAGAGGATATTAGAAAATGGAAGGATATTCCTTGATTTTGGCTAAGAAGAACCAACATTGTGAAAATGGCCATACTCTCAAAACTGTTATACAGATTTAATGCAATCCCAATGAAAATATCATTAACACACCTTACAGATCTAGAGGAAACACTTCTAAAATTCATTTGGAAACATTAGAAACCTAGAATAGCAAAGGAAATTCTGGGTAACAAAGGCAAAGCAGAAGGCATCTCAATTCCTGACTTGAAACTATACTACAAAGCTTGTGTGATAAAATCAGCATTGTGCTGGCAATAAAATAGACCTGGGGATCAATGAAACAGATAAGAAGATGCAAGTATAAATACAAAGATGCTCAGCCACCTGATATTTGACAGAGAAGCTAAACATGTTCACAGGAAGAAGGATAGTCTCTTTAATAAATGGTGTTGGAAAAATTGGCTCTCCACATGCCGAAGACTGAAAATAGCCCACCGCCATGCATTAAACACCATGCATTAAACAAAAATCAAAATGCATGCATTAAATAAAAATCAAACAAAAATCAAAATGGATCTAAGATGTAAGTATTATAACAGAAACACTAAACACAAACACAGAAACACTAAAACTACTGGAAGACAAGGTAGGTAGATGTCTTGAAGACATAGAGGTAGGCAGAGAATTCATGAAACAAACACAAACTGCATGGGAAACACTTCAAGGAATGAACAACTGGGATCTCATATTATTAAAAAGTTTTTGCACATCAAAAGAAATCATCAACAGAAAACTCACAGAATGGGAAAGAATTTTAACTAGTAACCCCTCAAACAAAGGACTTATATCCAAAACATATAAAGAACTAAAAAACATCAAGCCTCCCAAATACAAAGACCCTCTCCAAACATGGACATCTGAGTTGAACACACATTTCTCAGATGGAGACATACAAATGGCAAATAAATATATGAAGAAATGTTCACCATCACTGGTCATTCAAGAAATGCAAATTAAAACAGCATTGAGGTTTCATCTCACTCCAGAAAGAATGGCTGCCATGAAGAAATCAACTGACAGCAAATATTGACAAAGCTGTGGGAAAAAGGAACACTGCTCCACTGTTGGTAGGAGTTTAGACTGGTGCAGCCACTATGGAAATCAGTATGGGTATTCCTCAGATGACTAGGATTGGACATTCCATTCAATCCAGTTATGCTCCTCCTGAGTATTCTCCCAGAAAAACTGAAAAGTTCATATCACAGTGATATATGTGCACCCATGTTTATAGCAGCATAATTTGTAATAGCTAAATCTTGGAAACAACCAAAATGCCCATCAAGCAGAGTAGATGAAAAGATGTGATATTTTTATACAATATAATATTACACAGCTATAAAAAGGATAATCTTGAGACCTTTATAGGTAAGTGGAGACAACTAGAAACTATCCTCATAAGTGAAATAAGCAAGAATCATATTTATAAATATCACATTGTCTCTGTAGTGTAAAAA
Source organism: Dolichotis patagonum (assembly GCA_004027295.1). NCBI lineage: Eukaryota > Metazoa > Chordata > Mammalia > Rodentia > Caviidae > Dolichotis > Dolichotis patagonum. The sequence continues at coordinate 43,020 of PVJX010003231.1, read as the reverse complement.
GTAATAAAACTGTAGGAGTAATAAGATCAGAAATGTGTAATAGCTATTGTAAAAAAGGAAGAGAGAGAAAGTGCTCTAAAGGATATAACTACATGTTATATCCTTTAGTGTTTAAGTGTATAGGATCGATAACCATATTATTAAGTTTTTGCTGGATCATTGAACAGAACGGCTTGCACTCTCATTTTTTGTTCACTTTCCATGCTTTAATTTTGTGACTTGAACAACTATTTCTAAGATGACAATATGTAATTTATCAACTAGTAATTTCTTAGCATTAATTTTTTTGAAATTCTGTATTATTTCTACCCTTTTTTCTGTTTTGACAATTTTCTCTTTAAATACATTTTTATACAAAATTTTAAAAAAGAGGCATTAGAGAAACTTCCAAAATATGTACAAAGCTCATGGTAGAAGGAATGGAAAGGAGAACAAAACAGATCGATTATACAGAGAAAGAAAAATTTATACAACAGAGAATGGATGAGATCTGACATAACTCCAGGGTAATCAAAACAGAAATAACAGAGTCAGAATTGAAAGCAGAAGTACGGAGAGTGATGACGGTATTATCAACAAGATCTACTAACACCTGGCCTTACTAAGTGCCACAGTTGGTTCCTGAAACCCTCCCAATAGCTGACAACACAGAAATAAGTAACTCTAATCATGGACAAGGGACCAGGCTCAGAGAGCTCAGTAACTTGTCTGAAATCACCTAATGAGGATAACTCTGTCTCTATCTGTGAAATGGGTCAGTAGTGATATCAAAATGATTACTGAAATATTTAAATAAAATTATATGACAGTTTTTAAGGCCTATCTTAAAAGTTATCCAGTTATATGTTAGCAGCAATTCTTCTCTAAAGATTGATTCACTAAATAGTACTAGGATTTCAATGATGGGTATGATGGGGGTGCTTTCCTTTCAAAAAATACGCGCTATCACTCTTTAAATGGTCTTTATAAACAAATAAAAAATTCTTTGAGTTTAATTCCATGATTTTCCACCAGAAACTTTACTTTAAAAGTCAATCTGACAAATAACTCACAATTCTTTTAATTTCCCATCAATTACCAGTGAATCTAAAAATGTATACCAGCAAGTGGCACAGGACAAAAAACATTTTATCTCCATTTTTCTAAAGACCATAAAGAATGATAAATCTAAATATTTGTGATAAACACTCAGCAAAATGTCAGGGACATTACTTCTGTGAGACACCTCCTCTTTGTCGGCCCTTGGTAATCAGTCTAATTTTTATTGAGGAAAATCAGCCCTTACAAGTCAGTCTTCTTATGCCTTTTGAATTCTTATGGCTGCGAATGAGACTGCCAACCATTACAGTTTTATTTTGCAGAGGCACCATGTTGAATCATTAACGACCTAAGAAGGCACTGCATCCTCATCTCCTTCTGGTAGAGAACAAAATAAATCACACTGGAACCTGGGGCTGTGAAGTCATTTTTTCTTAAAATGCCATCTGCCAGGTTGTATTTCAGAACACCCAGTAATCATTAAAGGCGAGAGAGGGAGGAGATGGAGCAGGGACAGTGAAACATTAGTGTCAGCTTGTTTTGTCATAGCGCTCTGTGCTGTCACACTCTTCCTGGTCTTTGTCACCCTCCAGTCCCCCTCCGACTACCTCCTACCTCATTTCCTGACATCATTTCTATCCTCCCACCAATCTGGGCCCCAGGAACACTCGCTCTGTGATGCCTATTCAATGTTCCTTTCCCACTCTCACTCTCTCAGAGGCTTCCCGTGTCTATAGCAGTTTCAGAAAGTGCCCAAGAGGCAAGCAAAAGGCCTTTTACCACCCAATCTAGCCCTGGTTTCCTCAGCACCATCTTCAGATAAATCATACTGTTGTCATGCTTAATTCTGAAGTCTCTATGGTTATCTTGTTTGATAACCTTACACAAATTTCAGGACTGAGTTCACATTTTATCTCTACTAAATTCTTCATAACCCAATCCTTATTTTCATACATCATAGCCAGAAGACTATATGTGTCCCTGCCAATGGATTTCAGCAACCTTCAGTAAGTATCACGTGTTGTTATACATCTCTGCTATGGTCCAAATATTTGTGCTACCCAAAAATCATATTTTGAATCCAAATCCTTAAATTAATGATATTAAGATGTAGAATTTGGGAAGATGATTAGATCGTGCATGGCTACAGTCAGGAGAAACCCAGGGATACTTTGGCGCTTGACATTACCTCATATTTATCCATTCAACAAACACTAAGCACTTTTTTATAAATATGCTATACTAGGCACTAGAGATATAGTTAAGGCTCATATAGCATTTGGTCCTTAGAAAAGACAGACACTGAACAACTGAAAATTCAAGTCAAACCGGATAAGCAAAAGAAAGGCATCAGTGTGTGTGGTAGTTAATTAATTAATGGTCAGCATGAATGGGAGTGCCCAGCTGAGTTGAGTTAGCAAGGTTCTGGGAAACCGTATAGAAAGGGAACAGAAGGAGAAGATGTTATGCTGAGTTCCTTCCAAAAAGCTTCCATTGTTCATAGCCAGAGCCTGGCGATGTGTTTAGGTATAGATCAATCATGGTATTCAGATGACAGCCATAAAGAAAGGACACATGTACACACGCATACACCCCTGTACCCCTCACACACACAAACACACATTTCCCTCTTCTCTTTCTTTACAAGATGATCACTTCATTGTGTAAATAAAGCTGCCACTTATGTACAGCTTCTGCTAGTGTTTGTTGACAATCCCGAGGTGGGTAATGCCTTCTTTTTAATTTAAAAAAAAGCAATGAGGTTGACAACAGCAAAGTTCATCTCTAAGATTACAGCACAAATACATAATACAGCAAGACACAGATACCAAAGACATCTGGGTCCAAGATAGTGTTTTCTCAGTCCTACCAGGCTGCCTTGAGGGATTCTCATATACAAAGAGCATTTCTGGTTTTTAAAAATGAGACTACAAGTTCAGATTTCTGAAAATTCATTCAAAGAGGCTCTGCCACAGGGGCAAGAGAGACTTCAACGAGCTTGCCTGATTTTCTTTATCCAGCTTCAGAGGGCTACTTGGTGCTTCCTGAAGGACAAAGGTTACTTGAGTACCTTGTTCAAGCAAAACTTCTTGGGAGGTCAAGCCACAGTGCAAGGCTCCTCTCTCTTCCTGATGGACACTGGAGAAAATTGGCTCTTTACTAATACACAGAAGAAAATTTTGGCTTTTACCTAAAGGCTAAACAAATTCTCACTATCACTGCTCTGTTTTTAGAGTGGTTGGTGCCTTCCAAGCCAGAGACATGGTGTTAAACTGGGAGAGAAGCTGTCTGCTAGGCTGGTTTGGGGTGGCTGCATTCCTTTCAGGGTTCCTCCTTCAAGGACTGCTCTTAATCTCACTTTTCCCTAGTGAGCTTTAGCCCACTGGCTTTAGTACCCAGGGAGGACCAAGCATGGCACTGGGTGATCTTAGAAAATAAAACAACAGTCCATGCCTACCTTCACAGAACATAAAGCTGTATGAAAGAATACCATGATTTCCTGTTCAGTGTGAGATTATTTTTTTATTATTATTCATTAAGGGGAGACCTCCACGGCCCTTGGCAGCCTCTGCAGTGGTGCTGCTTGCCCCTGTGGGACTGAGGGCTGCCAATCCAGACTCAACTCCTGCACTGTGGTCTCCACTTAAACCTCGTGGGACACATCTTCCTTTAGGCTTTCCAGAAGTGCAAACTAAATAAAGATCTTTCCAGTAAGGGTTTATTCCCTTGAAAAAGAAAGTACCTGTGAAATGACAAACAGAAACAGGTTTTGTATCGTGGGAACTGGAAGAGCAGGTACTTTTCACAGGCAGATGCAGTGTGTGTGACTCTCATTGTCTGTGAACCTCCATCCACTACTGGAGTCAGACCCAGCGCCCCCAGTCAGCTCTTCGGGCTGCTAATATAACACTGATCAAATCGCAGCCCAGATGGCTTGTGTGTCCCTCAGTATCTGCAAACTTCTACCCCCTGAAAGAGCCTGAACCCTGCTTCTCACATGGTCGGGGAATAGTTCAGCGACTACATTTACAAAAACATAGTATTAAAAACATAGCCTGTGTGTTTCATAGGCTAGGTGCAGACAGCATCCTCACAAAAATACAAAAAGAAAAGAATCAAAGGAGATTGGCCTGGTGCACTTGCTATATAAATATTGTTTTGTTGGAAAATCCCTATAGGAAGCCTCCGCGGTCTTCAGTTTCCATCTATACCACAGCTGGAAGTCAATGCATTGTTTCTTAAGCAAACAACACCATTAAAAAAAATCATGAAGATTAAGCATGATAATTGAACCATGTGGTTTGGGTACTAATAACATTTTCATCACAGATGTGACACATGCGCTTTAGAGAAAATCTACTAAAAAAGACAAAACAGATAAAAACTAGCAATAACTCCAACACAGAGAGACATATTATTAATGATTTAATGTCCACTTTCATGTTTTCATTTATTTATATCATTTAAAATATATGTATTCTATGTCTGTGTCATTCTTCCTCTGTCCTATGCCTTCTCTGATACCTGGTTTTCTTCTTTTTCTCCTTTCCACCATTTTTTCTGTGTATTTCTCCTTCCTTTCTGTCTCTGTCTCTGTCTCTGTCTCTCTCTCTCTCTCTCTCTCTCTCTCTAAATATATATATATGCAATTGTTCAACATACAAGATGCTAAATAAGCTTACAACTTGTCAGTTGCTTTGTGTAACAACCAGGGAAAATGAGAATATACATTAACATTTTCTCATATTTCCATCAAAGACCTCAAAGAATATATAATAAAGAAATCAAATTGGCTGGGGCAAAGTAGCAGGACAAAAATAAAGATGGAAGAAACAATTCTTGCAATGACTGAGTATCATTTTCAGTGCTTTGCTTGCACCAAGTGAATGCAGTACCTACACATAAAATTAGTCTGTGTAATCACCCACACCCTTGTGTACATGACATCAGGGAGCCAGCTTGTTTCTGGGTCCTCTTTAGTCTAGGTAGCCCCACTCCATGCTTGTCTGGTGGAATGCTGTAGGAGAGCTACTGTTCAGGCCTGTCGACCTGGAACTGACCAAAGTGCTTCCATCCTGGTCACTAGGAAACTGCTATCATGTGAGAAGCTTGACTTCCTGTGGTCCCTGCTTCTTTGCGAGCCCCAGTTTGTGCATAGGCCAGGGAACATCAAGGTCTTGCATCAAGATCAATAAATAAGAAAGACTGTAGTCCTTCAGCTGAGTCACACCCAAGATGACGACAGCCAGAGACACAATCTCTCTACCTCCATGCCATGGGAGACCCCAAGCGAGACCATGCAGTCAGCCCAAGGAAAACTGAGTTGCTGTAATGCATTTTAATTTCAGAATTTATATTTTAGTATGGTTTATCATGCAGCAATAAATCACCTGAACAGATATAATAAAATGTAAATCAACAAAAATCTTGACCCCCACATGCCTGCTCTGCAGCAGAGGCTTAATCTTAGGCCCAGACCACCAGTCTGCAAATTCGGCTCCAACATGGTCGTTTTTGTGACTAGACACTTTCTTCACCTTTCTGGGTCACTATTTCTATAAAATCAGGTCAAGGAGAATGATACCTACCTTAAAAGCATTCTGCAGCTATAATAACATTTAGACTCCTAACTTGCGGGTAGTAAGCATTTATTTTAGTACAGTGTATTAGTATTATGTATTGAGTGAAAAAATTATCAACTTATTTCTTGGTATTGAGTTATTCTTCAGTTGAACAACGGATTTTTTTTCTGAAAATACAATAATAGACTTACTTTACGATCAGTGTTGAAATTTGAGCCTCTATGTTCAAATTTTGCTCAGAAGACAGTGCTGTTTCTACACTGCTACAAGTTAGGCAGCCCATCTTCTTCCCATAAAAATTCTCTGACTTGGGAATGGTTTAGATAACATATAATTTATCTATTCTTCAAAAGCTGTAAATCAAATGAAAATGCCTGGGAATGTTGAATTTAATGTATCATTTTGCAAACATGTAGAAAGTTTATGATTGTTACCCTGAGAAGCAATGGAAGGTGTTTAAAAGGTGGCCTGTCATGCTCAAATCATCCTGAGATCATGACACTCTTGTGCTGTGTGGGACCCCTGTAGAAAAAGTCAAATCATACTTTCTGCCATGGCAGATGGATCCTTCTGATTTGCCTGGTGAATATTACAGGCAACATCCAAGAGTTTGGGTTCTGAGTCTCCTGGCATTAAATTGATGGCTGAGACTTTCTCAATTAAATACTAATTATCAGCCTTGCTTTATTATTTCTCTCATTTCTCATCTTACCCTCCTGTAATGGTTGATTGATTGCATCAACTTGAGCAGATTTGCTGAGAGAAGTTAAACTAAATCGGCCCTAGGGTGGGTCATCTCCTGGACGGGATAAAGGAGCAGTGAGGAAGGATGGATTGGCTTCTGTTCGTTTGGAGGAGCGCCAGTCTTCACCTTCATTTTGGACGTTATCTCCTGGTTTCCTGTGCAGACTCTTCAGCTTCCGGCGCAGCTCCTTTGGCGTTCCGGCATAGACTCTTCAGCTTCCATTGCAGACCCACTGGCCTCCTGATGCAGGCTCCAAGAACACTGCAGTGAGCTCTAGACCTTGCACTGAATTCTTCAGTCTCCAGAGTGCAGACGCCCTCTGCACACTTCCTCTTCAAACTCTGTGGATGTCCACTGCAAGCCAATCTTACAAATTTTTACATATTTGTAATCTTGTGTTATATAGGTTTCTCTAGTAAAGCACTGACTGATACACCTACACATCACTTATTTTTGTCTGGTCATTTGTCTATTATTTTCCTGGGGTGATAGTAGTATATTTGAACCAAATTTTAAAATACTAACATATTTACTTTTCCCTCAGAGTCCAAATCTAACCCCTATCACTTCCTTCCCTTAATTCCAAAACTCTGTCCTGCAATTTTCTAAAAAATATATGACTTTAAAGCATACCAGGGGGCTGGGGATATAGCTCAGCAATACAATGCCTGCCTGGCAAGTGCAAGGTTTTAAATTTGATTCCTGGTACCAAGAAAAACATTTTTAAAAAACCAGACCATCTAATTTTATTGATTTGATATTCCCTCAATTCTTGTTAAGAATATAGATAAATACATCCTAAATATTTCTTCTGCTTTAACCAATCCAGTTTCCTCCTTACCCTTTTTTTTAGTTCTTTCAGCCTCTTGTTTAATAATCTTAGATATCAGGATATTGATTTCTTTAATTCAGGAGATGATGCTGCTTTCAGCAAAGATGGTGCATTTATCCACACAGGACGCACTTGTCCTGACATGAGTAGAGAGAAGTCTCAGGAAAATTGTGCTACCAGGAGGTCAAAGGCCTGGACTTTGACTTCCCAGCAGAATGGATGCATGAAAATGTGACTATTAATGTGGTATGGAAATGTGTTACATGTTTTCAGTACACATTTTCTTATTCATGAGATTTCAGGAAACTTGTCAACTGGCATTCTCTACCTTTTCCAGCTGTCATAAGTTCCAAGCTTTTGTTTCAGCATTGGCAGTGCCCCCTTCCCTGAGCTCCATACCCTGCTACTTTGTCCTCTGGAAACAAGAGATGTGTCGACCTATAATAAAGTCACCGCATGCTACATGTGGCTAACTGAATGTGTATTGAAATAATCAGTGATAAGTAAACTCTGTTCATTGACCACACCAGCCACCTTTCAGATGCTCAGTGTTGCTTGCTAGGAATGCCTACCTAGTGGGACAGTGTGCTTTAGAACTTTTCTGCCATCTCAGGGAGTTCCATTGAGGGGTGCTGGGATAGCTCATAAAGTTCCGACCTCCTGCCACCAACTTGACCCCAATCAGCTAGCACGTTAGGTCCTGGTCCCTTATCCTGAGGATGTCAGTGGCTGATCTTGGATTCATCTTCCACTTCTTTTTGAGTGTCTTCCCTTTCTCCCCACATAAGCTTATACAAAGTCCTGAAATATGTTCCAAGTGGGCAATTTTCTAACACTGCTTTCATGTCTCATGTAGTCAGAAGTGGGTATGAGATTGGGGAACTGGAATCTTTCTGGGAATTCTAATGTGATCCAACTCTCCTTTGAGAGTCTCCTGATAAGCTGCTCCCTGCTATTATTCCATGTACTAAAGGCCCACGTCCCTCAGACAGAAGGAAAGTACTGAGGTGGACTGAAGGTGAGAGTCACTCTACATTCTGCCTTGCTGGATGTCCCTTTCAACAACAAAAAGCAGAAGTGGGAATTTCAGAGTAACCCACCAAATCTTCTGGCTGAGCCATGCCAGAAATCCAGAGCTTCAGTCAGGGAAGTGGTCAAACCCAGACGAGTCATAAAATCAGAGCCCCATACTCCAACCTGGTATCTTCCCTGTGCTGTGTAAGACTGAACACTGAGGCTGGAGCCACAGGATAAAAAGCTCACCTGTCCAATCTGTAATTTAAATGATGTGAGCAGTCAATCACAGAGATGACACCAGTGAACGATGTCACTTATGCTTTGCAAACACTTCCACATTTATTATATTATTTAACTCTTACTACCACCCACTAAAGTAAACAGAAAAGGCAAGACTCTTCCAATTTACAAATGAAAATCAAGTATCAGAGAAGGGTATGAATCACTCTTGATTTGTAAGAATCAAAAGGTTATAAAGAAGAAAACAAAACCCACAGGATATTCAACTCTTGTACAATATTCTGCCTTGACAAGGAAGAATAAGACAATGAATGTGGGAGAAAAGAGAATCACTAAATGAAATATGATGTATGTAGAAGAACTTTTTGGTAATAAAGAGCTAAAAGAATTAACATTTCTACTTGAAATCTCAGAAAATCAAAATTCAAGAGGCAGATGAATGACTAGGATGAGTAAAAACAGCCTAGATAGTGGAAAGGAAGGGCCGCCCTCACAGAGTCTACTCAGCACTCTGCCTTTGTGTGTCTCCTTGCGCACAGAGGCAGAATTAGCTCTGAGAAGCACTCAGTAAGGAGTCCACCGTAAGCACTGCCTACAAGAGACAGCTTCCTAGGCTTCATGTGGTTTTCCTAGGAGGTTTAGGGAGGACAGTGTGAGGGTACTTCTGTAAGACAGCGGTTTGCCACCGAGCGGTAAGAGGAAATTCTGTAAATCACTTCAAATTCACAAGACTTACAAAAGAACTCTACTTTAAGGGGGGGGGGGTACCAGGGATCAAACTCATGACCTTGCACTTTCCAGGCAGGCATTTATGCCACTGAGCTAAATCCCCAGACCAAGAACTCTTATGCTCAGTCACCTTTCACTGTCTACCTCACAGAGGGTCCTCAAGACCTGTTTGTTTCCAAACTCCTTTCTAGCATGGAAAATACAGAGCCTAGCAGGATTCTGGATGACTTTAAACTTTTCCATTGCTATTCCAAGAACCGGGAGTTCTTGTTACCATGGATAATAGAATTTTCCATGCACCTTTACATTTTTGCCCCATTCTAATTTACACGCCTTGGTCCTGCCACAACTGCTCAGCTGTGCCCTGTCTGCCTGTCTCAGATCTGGCAAGAAAGTATTCTATGTCTTTCTCTCTTATAATCAGATCTGTCATAGACTGTCAGCTGAGTACTTGGAGTAGTTCTCAAAGGAAAATGTTCCACTATAAAAAAGTAGATGATTCAATATATAGGGGTAATTTCAGCGAAAGTATATTTTCACTTTGATATTTAACACATGTAATTATTTTTAGTATAGAAAATTGCATAAATACAAAATCTACCATCTGGATCTCCCATCCAGAGATCACTACTACCATGTTTAAGTATAATTCCTTTCAAATGACAGAACATTGTTGTAAGAGGTTATAATCTATATTTCCCCTTAGCAATATATCATAAATATTTTCTATTTTAATTCATATAGCCTTACCATCACATTTGATATGCTTGCATGAGATACTTTCTGGGATTTGTAATAATTAATCTAAGTTATACTGGTTATCATTTTTCTAGTTTTTTTCCTATCATCAACTACATAAAGAGTCTACATATTTGGCCAGTACTAGATATCATTAATATTCCCGCTTCTAAAGCTAAAATTATCATCAAGTAATCACCTCATTTTATTGTTGTCTATGTCACCAAGTATATATCCAAATATTCATGCCCTTTATTTTTAGATGTTTTCTTTCTCAAATTGACTTGTGAGTATTTTGCACTACAGATATTAATACTTGTTAAATATATTTTACTATCTCTCTTTAATTTTAAACCTTATACATATTCCATTTCTTATACACATGTACATGTTGTTGGTACTGAAATATTTCAGCCCTTTTCTTCATGATAAGGGATAGGATCACACAACCTCATATGCCTTAATGAGCCAGGTAGATGACAGAGTATATAAAACAACTTGAGTGAGATTGTATGATACATTGCTAAGACAAGCCAAACATGGTGGGCCTATTGAGACTCAAGGCTCTGTTGGGTTTTTTTTTCTTTCTTTTTTTTCTTTCTTTCTTTCTTTCTTTCTTTCTTTCTTTCTCTTCCTCTCTTTCTTTCCTTTTTTCTTTCTTGCTCTTCTTTCTTTCTTTCCTCTTTCTTTTATTTCTTCCTTTATTCTGTTTCTTAATTGTGTAGTTTTCTTCTTCCATCTTCAAAGATAATAATGGATACATTTTCATTGCTTTTAGAATGAGATGTATGTTCCACACAGTGAAACTCATTTTTCCAAATGTATATATACACATATTATGGAGGATGCGATCAAAATTAGAATGAATGTTTACGTATTTTTAAATGTATTACAATAAAAAACACATTGACATTAACTCTTATGAAAATCATTTTCCTGGCTTCAAACGCACTTACTGCATCATTCTCTGGTACATTCTGAAGCAGTTCTGGAAGTCCTTTTTTGTGAGTATCTTTAGTGTATGGTTGTACTTATCTCAATATCCTGAATCAATTGAAAACATTTATCTTGATTGTTTTGTCTTTGGAAAAGAGAAAGAGGTCACATGAGACCAGCTCCAGTGAATAAAGTGAAGGAGAGCACACTGTAATACTCTTATTTGACAAAATTTCTGTTAACTATTGATCAATACAGAATGATTAAAATATGATGTGATGTAAATTCAAAATTTAATTATAGTAAGTTACATTGCTATTAATCTCTCTTAAAATATTTAAAATAATCTCCCTTGCTTTAAAATACTTATCTCATCTTCTTGGAAATATATGTTTTACTGTAATAAAATTTTTAAATTATAAATAGTTACACTATCATTTCATTTCTATGTATATGTGTGCATATGTGTCTGCATATATATGTATATATCCTTTATATGCAATATAAATTCAAATCACACAATAAAAATTAAGTATATAAATATATATAATATATCTCTATCTATATTCATGAGCTTTCCTAAATGTTGGATATTAATGTTGATAGCAGGCACTTTTGACTTGCTTGAGATTTTAATTGCAGTACTCATATATATCTATAAATCTTATGTCATAACTGTAAATCATTCTTTCAAGCTAGACTGCCTAAGTTCAAATGACAGCTGCATTCAAAATGTATAATTTTTGTGAAGTTACCGAACCTCTTTGTTCCTCAGTGTTGCTATCTGTAAACATGGAAAATAATATTATCTACTTAGAGATGGTGAAAACATTAAAAGAATCAATATACATGGAAGGATAATAGTCAGATATTTGGAAAATTTCCATGCTACAGGTACTAATAAGGATGATATTTTAAGTTTTGATACTATCAAGTTTTGATGCAAACTCTATCATCCTATAACAGATTGTTTCTTATTAAGGTTATGTGACTAATATATTTCTAAATCAGTGATAAACATTTAGTTGTATTACTATTTTCCAAGAATCTGTAAGGATGTTCAAGTCTAATGTTTTTCTCTTTTCTTCTATTGCAATAAATGTCATTAATAGTTTAAAAAATTTTTAACAGGCTTCTATCCCTTGTATAAATCTTGCTTGGGTATTTCATATTAATACACCAATAGGTTCAATTTATTGCTATGTTTCGTGGTTATTGCACTATCTGTCATTTAGTTTTTTGTCATTTAATTTCGTTACACACTTTTTCTAACAAATTATTCATTGTGTTCAGTTATTTAAACTTGTCAACATAAAATTATAAATATGAGCCTTGTAATTTATAAACATCTGTCCCTATATATTATTTACCATTTTAAATTTCCAGTAGACACTTCTATTTTCTGTCTTGAGTAAACTTCCAAAACACATGTCTCTTTTATGGACTTATTGATGACATAATCTGGAAGTGCACTGCTTTATAGTGAGAAAAAATATCTATCGGTATAACCACAAAATTAGCACAGATAGCCCAATTGCCTCTACCTCCCACACCCTAGGTGCATTATTCAGGAATTGCTGCATGACAAACACCCTAAGGCTCAGTGGCTTCACACAGTAGGTATTACACACTCTTACTTCTCAGCCTATGAAGAAGCAGAACCATTCCTCTGCTAGACATTGGACTGGGCTAAAGACCAGCACTGCCCCAGGAGCCGGTGCCGGTAGGATGGACTGGGGTCTTTCTGGACTCAGAGGGTATGGCAGGTTTGTTTCACGGATATCACAGAGATTCGACGGAGAAATTATAAATAATCATGATTTCGCAAGTGTTTAGCATCAGCATATTCTCACTACCAAGTATTCTGTTGCTTAAAACATGTCACAAATCTAGCCAAATTCTAAAAGAAGAGAAATAGTTTGCCCTGCTTGGAGAAACTGAAAAGTCTCATTGCAGATAGCAGTGAAGAATTTGGGACTTTTTGACAGTCAGTCTCTTACACTCACAACAACAAGCAATCTTGTGTAGGACTCAGAACTCAGCAGCTGAAATTATCTGAGAAGCTCCCTGCAGTTCAGGGTCGTTCCTGCTGGAAGTCTGCCCACAGCTTCAAAGCCTTAGGTGTTGCCTCTGTGCCTCTCAAAGAACAATATTTGAAAATGTGTGCCTCTGGAAAAAATTGAATAATTGCAATCTTCCCTATTCTTCCTGCTAAGTGCAGCCAAGAATAAAATACTAAAATAATAGATACAGCAAGATATGTGCAAGATTTATGTGCTGAAATGTGAAAGTGCAGATAAAAGAATCCAAAGAAATTCTAAATAAATAGCAAAGGTGCTGTTTTCAGAAAGGAAAAGATGGCAGAGGAGGGCTGCCAGCTCACAGCAGAATTGATTCACCGGTCTGACATAATTTTACCAAAACATCAGCAAGACTTTTTTTATACATATAGACAAATTAATTCTGAAAGTTTTATAGAAAGACAAAAAAGCTAGAATCACTCTGATAATTTTAAGAAATAATCAGACCCTTGGATATAAGGAAGGAGTTCAGAGGGAAGGGGAGGAAAGGGAGGGTGAAGAAAAGACTTAAAATGATCAAGGTATGCTATGTGCATTTACAAATTCCCCAAAAGGAGTATTGATAAAAGGCTGTAATACAAAAAATAGAAGCTATCACTGTTCACTTTCAACACTTAGTATATAGCAACAGTAATCAAAAGTGAGGTAATTGGAGGTAGATAGATATGTAAATCAATGTAACAATGTATACCCCAGCAATAGCCTTTTTATAAGTGCAGATAGACAAATATACTATATGATTCACACCAAGTAATATCCTTTGTGCATGTACAAAGGATTTATACAAATTGCCAAACATAAAAGTAATTCAATGGAAGAAGGAAAGTCAATGGAATAATTGGATATTCATAAAAAGACAAGAATTAAAATCTATAGTATAAATCTGATATCTTTTATAAAAACTAATCAATATGTATGATAGATTAAAATGTAAAAACTTTAGAAAAGAATAAGAGAAAAATATCTAGGACTTAAGCTTTGGTGAAGAGTTTTTAAACATAACACTGAAAGAAGAATTTGGTAAAAAAAAAAAAGATGTATTGGATTTCACTGAAATTACAACCAGTAACAGCGAAATTTTCTCTCAAGCGAATAAAATGCTTTTGTCCTTCTACAGAGTAGGAGAAAATATGTTCAAATTTCATATTTGACAAAAGGACTCATCTAGACTCTATTACTAATTCTCCAAATCCAACAGGGAGAAAAAATCATAAATAAGAAAACTGGTGAAATACATGAAAAGATGTTCCACTCAAAAAGAAGAATATGGAAGACAAGAACATAAAGTTATTCAGCGTCGCTGATCATTAGAACCATAATGAGCTATTACTACAAACCTACTGGACGATTGTAACAAAAACTGCAACATCATCAAAGGCAGGTCATGATACAGAGAAATAGAGCTTTTCATGAATTTCTAGTGTGAATATAAAATGATAGAACAACTTTAAAATATTTTGTAGTGTGTAAAAAACTGAATATATTCTAACCATGTAATCTAACAACTTGGGCATTTATCTTAATGAAACAAACATATGCCCAGAAAAATCTATGCATGCACAATTTTTCTTTATTAATTTATTTTTCTTTCATTTTTTTAAAGGAGGAAAGGTTTATTTAGTTCACTGTTTGTAGAAGTTTCAGTCCATGGTTGGCTGGCTCTGCATGGCAAAGGAGAAAAACTCCGTGATACAGTGAGCAGGAAGCAGCAAGCCTGTCTTCTCTCTCTCTGTCTCTCTGTCTCTGTTGCTCTCTTTCTTTCTCTCTCTCTCTTATTTTTCATAGCACAAAACTAGAAACAGTCAATATTTTCTTCTGCACTTAAACGAAGTGTAGTACATTTATGCAATAAAATACTAGTAAGAATTGAAAAAGAAAAATTATTGGTACATTCAACTTAGATGGATTTCAAAGATGTTACACTGAATGAAAACAAAACTAATTTACAAAAAGCACATACTATGTAATCCCTTTATATATTCTTAAAGTCATGAATATATACAAATGGAAAATGATTCTGGTGGTGAAGTTTTAGGTAGCATGAGAGAGAGAAATGTCCAATGAATACCTCCTCCTATGTCTCCACTGTAGTCTACCCTGAAAGTGATAGCACATTGTATTGTCAGCTTTAATGTGTGCATTGCACTGTAATTTTCTGCCAAAACTCATATTTTTTTTTCCTTCTGGAATTCTAGCATCGTATGACTCCTATACTCATCAAAGTGCAGTTTGTAAGAATGTTCTCACAGTAAAAGAGATACGAAAATAATTGAAGAAATGAATGTAGAAATTCTTCTGTCTTTGCTAACACTGAACCCACTGCCCAGAATTATCTACTTCATTCAATTCAGTTTACTTCTTATATTGATCAATGGGTCAAGCACTGTTGGTTTCTCACCCTGCAAGTATACCTGATTGTGTTGTATTGCTTCTGACATAAATCTGAGACAAATATTGATTTAATATTCCTCAAAATGGCAATCTTTCTCCCTAATAATCATTGAATTGAGGGAGGCCTGTGACCCAGTTTTCATCAATGAGTTATGGGTGATTTGCTAATGAATATTTCACGAAGTTTCTCTAACATCATGAACAAGAAAAAGGACAGTACATTTTTCTTTTCCACTGAAGGTGACCATACAGAGACTTCACAAAGAAAAAGTAAAATTCACCAAGTTAGTAAAATTAAAAGATAAAAAGAACTGGGCATTTGATAAAATTGCCAAGGCACTGGATATATAACCCAGGAAGTGTAACACCTCCCCTCTTGGTATTTGAACCAATTATGAGAATTGTTTCCTGTTAGTTGCAACCAAAACAGTTATAACTGATATAAAAAAATAACTACCAGACAATGCTATGCATTAGAAACCAAAATGAAGTCACCGTAGACTCTGACCTCTAGAAACTTGCTATCCTAGAGTTTACAGTTTCTTGCTATCCTAGAATTTACAGTTTCTTGCTATCCAAGAGTTTAGATGAAAATATAATTCTTTTGGCTGTAGTGAAACCCTCCTGTACCTCACAAGGCACAACCAGGTTCATTTCATGTTTTCATGGAATGCTACCTCTTTCACGGCACTGTCTTGCCTTTAAATAAACACTCTGCTAATACACCTGTGCACACTGTAGGGGAAGAAGGAAGCTATCTAGGAGCTGTGTATGGCTTTTTATTTGATTTGATTGTGAGGCTAGGAATTCAAATAATCTGATCACATGTAACCTATATATAACTTCATCCTCAATTGGTGCTCAGACCAAATGATTTAAGCTCATGGCCCTGACCACAGGCCTACAAATATTACAAGTAAATACTTAATAGAGTAAAGGCTAACTATTCAGTTAACAGTTGACATTTCGGCTCTTGTATTTCTTTCTGAAGTCAAAGCATCAAGGTCACCCTACACCAGCCCCTTTCTCCTTCTATGTGTTTATAGGGTGCCTGCTCTTTAGTGAAAAGAAGTGGGCATTATGTAGTTTAACATCAGAAATATACAACTTATTCTCTCGAGTTCTTAAGGGAAGGACACAATAGCTCTGTTCTTTTTGATGCCCTGGTTTATTTCCAGTTTGGGAAAAACAAATTGACATGACTGAGTTTATGGGTTGTCTATCAGTGTGTAAATACTAAGTGAAATCATCCCCTTGTTGGCAACCGTATCCCTTGGGTTTGATTCTCATAATGAACTTTGTAATGAAAATGGATTACACTTTTGCTTTCCAATGCAGAAGGAACTGACCTTAAATTGAGAGCACAATGCACTAAGAAAATAAGATGCCAGGGAAGTTATGCAAATGCTTTCCATGGTTAATGGTGATCTGAAGGTAACTCTTTTATGTGAGTATTTAATTTGACATGCTTGCATCATACCAACTGTCTCACCATAAAGAGTAAATTTAGATTTGAATTATCTGACTGGTAGTTTTAAAGTGAAAGAAGACTACCTTATTTTTCTCTAATTTCTGTGTCATCATAATCTTACACACCTCACCACTGCTAGTCACTTTCTTTATTTGTTCCATACACTCTTCAGCATTTGAGCTTAAGTATAGCTAGTTTTGCAAAAAAAAAAAAAAAAAAAAACA
>PVJX010003231.1:0-25895 GCA_004027295.1 Dolichotis patagonum | reverse complement strand
TGAAGATGCCAGGATTTTCTCTGCATGAAGCCCTTGGCCAAGACCTCCAAGCTAATTGGATTTTCCCACCTTCCTTCCCTCTGTGGTGCTTGGAAGAATATTTGAAATGATGACAGTCTGCAGATGTGATGCAACATGCCTATAATCTCAGCACTTGGGAGGGCTTGGAGGAGAGGTGAAAGTCCAAGGCTAACTTAGACAACCTAGTGAGATCCGATGTCAAATTAAAGAAGTGCTGAGGATGGAGTTCAATGTGAAGGCCCTGGATTTGTACCTCAGTACCACACACATATGTGCTCACACACACACACACACACACACGCACGCACGCATGCACACAGAGAGAGATAAAGTGAAAACCAAAGACAAAAGCAGATAGAACTGAGCCCTCAGTACTGTGCCCTTCTCCCAGTTTAACTGCAGTCTTATCCTTTGTACTTATATATGACCTTAGACCCTGCAGTCTCTACAGGTTGGCCAAATTTTCCTTTTGATTTCCAACCTCAACCTGCCTCAGAAATGAATCTGTCTTCACTCATGTTTGGGGACAAAATAGGAGGTCTCGTATCTCCAAGTTGGGCATTTAAATGGAAAGAGAACTGGCAAGAAACAAACAAGGACAGTGATAGAAGATTACCAAGGATGCAGTTGAGTAGGCCTCCTGTTGATGCCCCGGGATGTCATCTCTAGGGACTAGATTGAGACACACAGTTATGTGAATATCAGAACAGGAAGAGCCACAAGAAGCAGTAACTTATTCTGCAACATCCATCTTAATTTCACATTTTACCTGATAGTCTATCTTGCTTTTAAGACTTCTCTCATCCCTTTTTGTCACAAGCCAAGTTGTACCTTTAGGTGACTGCTGGGTATTTTCTGGTTGCAATGAGGTATACAAATCAATTTTGAGAATGAAAAGACTTGAGGAGCTGGTTTGTACGTTTTTCATTCTGTGACATACAGAGCTTGGGTTCATTATTGCGAGTCAGAACTGGATTATAAATCCTAAGGAAAGTAGTTAGAGTCAAATTGAAGCAAAGAAGCAGCTGGTGAAAAAGTTCTTAAATTATGTCGTGAAAATGTGACAGGAGTCTAGTTCAAAGAACACTATGGTTTAGGTTATCTATTGCTACAGAAAAGGCTGTAACCAATTTAGTGACTTAAAACAATAGCAAGCATACCTTTTTTTCATTAGTTAAAAACTTACGCAAAGCTCATATACTAGAATAGAGCTAGAGGATCCACCTCTTAGGTAGAATATTCACACAACTGGCAGGGTAGTACTGTGAGTATTGATTGAAGGGCTACTTCTAGCAGCTCAGAAGCTAAATTTCTTTGCAGATATAAACTTTATGGAGATAACTTCATTCAAATGAGGTCATTAGGGTAGATCCTAATCCAGTTTATCTATTGTCTTACAGTAGGTGATTCGGACAAAGATACAGAGGAAAATATATGAGAAGACAGAAAAGATAGCCACCTAGCAGACAAGGATACAGGCCTAGATCATGTGCTTTCCTCATAACTCTCAGAAAGAGTCAACTCTGATTACATCTTGATCTCAGACTTCTGGATCTAGAATTGCACTCAGTTTGTGACACTTGGCTATGCAAGTATAGCAAACATACAGCTGCAAGTTTCTCTGCAATAGGACTCTCCTCAGAGTGACTTGAGCTTCCTCATTACATGGTGGTTCTCTTCCAAATATAAAGATTCCAAAAGTAAAACGCAGAAACATCTGGTTTGCTTTAGATTTGACACAGAATCTGATATGGTACCAATCTCTCTGTTCTGTTGGCCAAAAATCAAGAGGCTAGATTTAAGAAATGAACACAATTTCACTCTATGATAGAAGTAGAATCAAATAATTCTAAGACCATATCCAACAACTACTCAAGCATGCAACTGGTGAGACAGAGTCAAAGATGCAACATTTGGATACACCTTGTACAAGATAGCTGCTAACACTTTCTGGGTTCACACCATGCCCTAGGCACTGCAGCAAATACCTAAATTTGTGATTTTTCTTAGCAAAATACTGTAGGATAGATATTATGGTTATTTCCAGATTAAAATCGAAGGCTAATGTGTTTACAAGTTAAATGCTTGTCAGAAGTATCATTTGAACTCAAATCTGACTTGGGAGTCTACACTTTTAGCCTCTTGATTCTGCAACTCAGGTCATCCAGGACTAACAGTGTATGGGTTTCCACAGTGGAGAGAACTTTGGTTTGAGGTTTTCAAATAGGTGCATATGGGTTTCCAAATTTCTTTTCCAAAACACACTGATTCAAAAAGAGAATTCAACCCAGTTCTCCATCTTTCTTTTTTTTCCTATAAAGGATAAAGAATGTACTACAATGAGTTCTATAAGAGAGTTATGGATTTGGCTGGGGATTTAGCTCAGTGGCATAAGCACCTGCCTGGCAAGCATGAGGTTGTGAGTTTGATCCCCAGTACCAAGAGAGAGAGAGAGAAAGAGTGAGAGAGAGAGAGAGAGAGAGAGTGAGAGAGAGAGAGAGTAATGGATTTGAAGGAGATATGTGTATAAAAGATGAAAGAGTTTGTTACTCTAAGAATAAACTCAATTGCATTAAGTCTATAGGCACTGGTAGAAGAATAACTCTCTATTGCATCATTCTTTCCAAGTCTGTAACAAGGTTTACTTTGTTAGATTTTAATCTGACCACATTTGAGCCAGCAAAGTTCTCCACAATCATCTTTTAATGGCATCACAATTTATAGACAGTAACTAATTTCAAACTTCATAGCACTTGGCTTTTATGATTATTTCAAATCATTTAAATGCAAATGAATTTCCAGAGAGAGAGAAAACATCAATTGCCCTTGAGTGGGAACACCTAATAGAACCCTTCATTGAAGCCACCGTAGGAATCTGAGGTGGTTGGATTAGCTGGATAGTAAGGATGGACAAAAATGTTTGCTTAAATCCAATTTACATTCCATCCCACATTATATTCTATTTACGCATTTTGTAATTTCAGTATGACTTATTTACTTAATCTTCCTCTGAAATCTTATCCACTCTTCATTGCAAACTTAAGATTTAAGTTTAGGAGAAGGAGAAATTCCAATGCAACATTCTAAAGCAAGAATTACAAATTTCCAAATATCTTTTGTTTCTCCAACCCTCTTTGCACTTAATGATGCTATTGTATGATAATATCTAAATACCCATGCACAAATTAAATTACTGTCCATCTTTCAAACCGACCTTATGTTTGCCTCTTGATAAAATAATAGTCCCAGCAGAGAAATGCTAGGCAATGATCATACATATATATTAGATAAATATTATTGAGAGAGAGAAAATTAACAAGTGTAAGTGCATCCCACTTTGATAGTTCAAGGAAGTATTGCAATGATCATGGATGGGTCAATTTACAGAAAACCTGTGGCTTACATTGTGTTTTTTATAGGAAAAAAAGATGATTTGGTTCTTTGTTCCTTCCCTCTACTAGCATAAGTCTAGCTCTCATTTAGGCACTGGGAGAACAAACATAAATAGAGCATCATTCCTGTCTCTATAAGTTTAAATATAGTAAAAGATAAAGATATAACTGAGCAGCTATAATTCAAGAGCTGTACATGGCAGCAGCTGTGCCTGAGGTTTGAAGAATGTGGAGGGAGTTGAAGGACTGGTGATGTGTCAGATATTCAAGAAAATACCTTGACTGGATGCCCTATTTGTACAATCAGGGTTAGGGGCTCTGTCTTTGCAGCTTTTGTCTCTTCTAATTTTAATCACTTTAAATTAGTGATCCCCCTTCTAGAGGAACGCACCCATACTGACAAGGACTAGATTTACCCTAGAAATCTACTATGTGCAGCCAAACACAGGGCCCCCTGTAGAGTAAGAATTTCAAAACTGTGTGTTGAGTAGATGAGTCACAGTTGATGTTCATTTCCAAAAACTGAAATCCGCATCCTCAGAACTGGCTTCTGTGTTATTCACGTGCCTTCCTATGCAGCCATTCTTCCTTGTGCCCATTGCTGTCCTCTAAATTGGACTGTGCATGTTTTTCTGTTTGAATCATAGTTGTTCCTTCTCTTTTGTAGGTGGTCCACAAAAGGTCAGGTGAATACTTTGGTAGTTATCATTAGAACTGACCCAATAATTCCACCTGTAGTGATTTATCTAACTCTGAGTTTGAACAACATTTTATTATTTTTTATGGCTTTCAATGTAAAATTAGTGCAAACATTGGCTAGGTGAAATAAATCTGCATGTATGCATTTATGTGTCCTTGCCATGCAATTTCTCATCAAACTTCTTAAAACAGAAGATCATGTCTTCTATTCCATGGTTGCCATTTTGCAGAAGACATTGACAATCTCAGGACAAAGAATTTGGGGTTATGAAAGCAAATATTCATGATCATCTCAACACAAATCATTTTATCTATTTCCTAGAAGAGATAAAAAACAAGGTGTCAAAAGCAGCAGGCATGATGTGCTCCACCCATTATCAAGAAGGGGCATGCTCCATTTATACTCCCCAATTCTGGTCTACACTTTCATGTCTTCAGCTATATTTTTATGAGACTGGTTTTCTGTCCTGCATCCATTCAAAACATTTGCCTTTCATGGTCATTTGGGCTTTGGGGAAGAGCCATGTACCACATAATGCCAAATCCTGTGAATAAGGCAGATGGAGACACACTTAATATTTTTAAGAGCCTGCGTTTCCTTTGAGTATTACTCAGATACAGTGTTTAAGGTATTTTTGATAACACCATGTAAAGACACGAAATCGGAGTTCTAGAAGTGCTTCAGAAAGTGGCAAAAATGATGGGATGAGTGTGTTTGATGGGAGGGAGAGTATTTTGAGAGCATTTAATGATATCGTGCCTTTAACTGTAATTACTTTAATTTAAACACTCACACTAGTTTTCAGTCCTACCTCCTATGTATCACTCTTGATCTTTTCTTGGAAGCGTAGAATGTAATTAGACTGACAAGTGAGGTGAAAATTACAGGGAGAAAACTTTAGTGAGAAACTAGAACATAAAGCCCACAGGTAGGTTTTTTCAGTGCTGTGTGGTGATGAGAACAAATTTCATCCATTAATTTGATTGCAATTTCAGAAGAGTTTTCAGAGTAATATTTGAAAAATATTTCCAGAGATTAGTTGAGCATCAAGAGGGATGTATTTGTCGCCACAGACATGAAAGTTTGTACAGAATGCCTGTTAAATGCACGAACTAAAAGCTAAATCTTAGAAGCTATTTGCTCATTAATAGATAACTGGATATGTAAAATGTGATATTTTTACACAATTCAGTATTACATAGCCAAAATGGAAAAACTTAAGTCATTTGTAGGAAAATGAATACACTTAAACCCTATACTATGAAGGGAAATAAGTAAGACATGTCACATAACTAACTTCTCTTATAGGAGAAATCCAAACTGTAAGTAACTTAAAGTGATAAAGAAAAGATCCACAATAGGAAATAGGGCAATATGTCTTTGGTAAATGGAAAAGGAATTTTGTGAGGCACAAGGGCAAGTAAATGGAGTAGAAGGGAAACAAAGATACATTTTGTAAATGTACCTATGCCTCACAATGTACTAATCAATATGTGCTGCAATTATATAAAAAAATTTTTTTAATTCATACACTTTGGAATCATTGAGTCTAACCTTAAACCTGGACTCTAGAACTCCAATGTGTAACTTGATCAAGTTACATAATTATGTAACATCCTATTCCTCAATGCAATTATCTGGAAGCAAAGGTAAATGAAAGTACCTCCCTCAAGTACTTTGTGTATGTCTTCAATGATATAATTTGTTAAACCTCCAAGGCATCACTTATGTTCAATTAATTTAATAGAGTAGACAATCAACATTTATTAAGTTGAATTCAAATAGTTTTATAAAGGTATATTGTCAAGGTAATTGCCTTAAATCTTTTCTGGAAGCCAGAAACTGTAAATAAGTCAAGATTTGAAATAGAGTGAAATAAGAAGAGGAAGCGACAAGTAATTGTGAGTAGTATTTGCAAGGTACTTTTAAACCTTCTCTTCTGAGCTAATCTCTTCGGACAGTCTCATTAGTTCTTGAAGTGACCAGAACAAGAATTGTGATTCTCACTTTGCAAATGAGGAAATGAAGATATTTGTTCACAGAAACCTATTTAAAAGAGGCGAGATCTTTGTCATGCCCATGAATTCCAAATCTTGCATCTTCGCCAAGAAAACACTCTCAAAGTTTGTGTTAAATGTTTATGCAAAAGCAAGAATCAAATTTCAATATGAGGCCACTGAAGGGAGGATAAAAGACCTAAAAGATAAAAGATGAAGAGATAAAAGCAAGCTATACGGATGGGTGAGGTCAACACAAAGTGTAAATTTGCATGGGAGATTAGAAGAGAATGATTGGCCAAAAAGTTTCAAGGAAGCCCGTTTCATGGAGAGTCTTGTTTGTGGTCTCAGTGGGTTCTCAATTCTTGTTCTACAGTGTGTCCACATAAATGTGGACACACTTTTAATGCCCGTTCCAGAAAGATGGCTCTCTATCTGCTGCCTCCACCTCATATGTATTCTTCCATGAGCCAAATGTATATGCATGAAAGTTCATTGCATTAAGGTTTTCAGGAACCAGTAGAAGAAAAAAGTGCTGAGCAAAAATAATTATTATGGCATACCAAAAGATTGTAAGGGAGCAAATCACAATATTCCTTCAGATCAAAGTAGGAAAAAATGTAAATTTGAACCAGGAGTTAAGGAAATAATACTTGACCAAGACAAACAGATTGGATCTCAAAGTCTGAGCACAAACAAGATCCATGGGGGAAGAAAGGAGTGTGTGGAGGAAAGGGTGCCTAGACTCCAAGCGCAGGATGCAACCTATGCAGCAGCACTGCGGTGCTGGGATAGGCTTTATCAGGCATTCTGCCTCTATCTCTGGGCTGCATCATCCTCCCCTTTCTAAACATGGTTTATCCATCTCTGCTGAGGACCAGCCGCCGCATTCTGTACCTCATGGTTTCACCTCAGCTAACACCAGCCATGTCCATCAGGGTGATGACATGACCCATGGCAGAAGGAGGGCAACATCTGAAGTCACTGGAAAAGGAAGCCAGTGACTATGGCCTGGGAAAAAGATGATTCTGTGAATTGCCCTAATAGCCAGGGTTCCCCAGAGAAACATAACCACTAAGAAAGAGGGAAAAAAAATATTGGTGAAGCTGTGGTGATAAAGGAAGACTTCTCCACTATCAGTGGGAGTATAGAGTGGTGAAACCACTGTGGAACTCACTGTGGAGATTCCTCAAAAAGGCTAGGATTAGAAGTCCCATTTGACCAAGCTGTTCCCCTTCTGGGTATCTTCCCAAAAGAATTAAAACTCTCGTGCCACAATATATGTGCATACATGTTTATTGTAGGGCAGTTTCTAATAGGGGAAGCTTGGAAACAACCCAAATGCCCATCAACTGATAAATGAATAGAGAATATGTAGATTTTTATATAATGGAGTATTACTCAGCCATAGAGCAGGATAAAATTGAGATTACTATAGCTAAATGGGTGGCCCTTGAAATAACCAACTTATTATAATCTTATGAATAATAACTTATGAATAATCAACTTATGATAATCACATAATCATAAGTGAAATAAATTGGACACACATGTGTAAATAGTACATATCTCTGGTATGAGAAACTGTAACTGTAAATAAGAGCAAAAATGTATAAGAGATATTGTGAAATAGGAAGAAGCTATTCATAAGGAAACCAGGAAGGGCAGAGGGGAGAGGAAAGAAGGGAAAAGAAAAAAATGAGGAAGAGCTTCATGAATGGGGAGGGAACAGAAATGAGAAAAAAAGAGACATTAAGATATACCACGCACAGGTACAAATTTTGTATAATGAGTATGATCATTATTTATACCTGAAGTGTACCAATGAGCTTAACTAAATAAAAAAAGGATGAAGGGAGGAGGGAGGAAAATATAGAAAAAAAGGAGGAAGAGGAGAGAAGACAGGGTGGCAGTGATGGAAGGAGAGAAACAGGGAAAATAGGGAGGAAGAGATAATGAAAGACTAATTCACATGCTCATGGGAAATGTAGTTCCATTTTCCAACATCTACCAGCTGGAGACACAGGTAAAGTGTTGCTATGTATCCAGTCAAATCCCAAAGGCCTAAGAGAGGTCAATGTGTAAATCACAGTTCACATCTCAGGACCCAAATTCCAGGAGAACTGATGATCAAGGGCAAGAGATGATAGATATCACAACTTAAAAAGACAGCGTGAATTTGTCTTTCCTCCATTTTGTGTGCTATTTGAGCCCAGGATAGATTGGATGAAGTCCACAATGATGAGAGGGTTATTCTTCTTTAGCCTACAGATTCAAATATGTATCTCATTCAGAGGTATCCTCACAACACAACTGATAATAATGTTCTACCAGGTAGCTAGGTATTTATTTGTCCAGTTAAGATGGCACATACAGTTAATTATTCCAGATGCTTTGATGAGTAATTTAAAATGGAAAAACAAAGTAACCAACATAGATCACAGTAAGACCAAATGCCAAAAACATTACCTGGAATTGACAGTACAAAGAGTCAGAGGGTGTGAGAAGACAGGAAGGCAAAGACATAGATGAGACAAAATTACGGAGAACAGGAAAACAAAAGCAATCAAAGTAACTCAGCTGGTAGAGAGATAAAAGTAAAAGCATATGCAAAGATAAATGGCAAATTTCACATGTGAGGGAAAAATCTATTCTCTTGTTCCCTTGCATTAGTTTTTGCATTATGTGGAATTAGTTATATAATAAAACAAAGTGAAAATAATCTTGGGAAATTCTGAGTCATAATTTTTGACAGTATTACAATCATATAGCACATTTTAGATATAGAATAATTCACTTCAAAGGGGGTATGGATGTAGCAATGTTTACAAAGTGTGAATGAAAAATAAATGAACAGGAAGCAAACATTTGAAACATAAATATTGATAGTTTATTTGCCCCTGAGCTTTCTGAGAATCAGAGCAAAAAGAGAAACACAATAAGCTACTCAATTTTATTAGCACAATCAGCAAAGTCCCAGTGGCTCAGAGGAGTCAAGACAGGCCAGAAAAAGTCTTGTCTCAGCCTTAAAAATGAATTTCCACATGGGTCATTCTATTGCGACTATGCCATGATACATCAGACACCATCCCTCATGCAGAAAATATTTTGAACGAGTGCATAGCCCTAAAGCCAAAGTAACTGAATGGTGTCTCCTGAAGGTCTCATATGACCTGGCTTTGTAACCATCTGTGGCCAAAACTATCTAAATATACTATGAATTGCACAAAAATTCTTGCCTGGTCTCTTCCACTCTTTCTGTCAGTGTGTATAACTCAGGGCAGGAAAACAATAGGATATAAATCTCAAGTGGGCAGAGAACTATTTTTCATTAGCTGTTGAATTATCAATGCTTAGGACAGAGCCTGATACATAGTTGGAACTGAGAAGATTTATGTTTTTAATTAATGTTGAGTGTCTAAGTAATCAATTTATTAACTATTACAGGTTTGCTTTGTTCAGTGTCCTATTGAATGTTTTTCATTCGTTGGAATCATGTTCCTCAGCTTGGTCTCCCTGGAAAACTATAACCTCCCTGTGGACAATGCCACCCCAGCTTTATTCCCAGGCTTGGTTCAAGACTCTATCCTTAGAAGATGTTTAAAATATAAACAATGAGCTCTGCAGCATAAGTGCTTGCTTAGAAAGTGCAAGGTCTTGAGTTCCATTCCAGGTACCAAAAAGGAGTGGTTTATTTGGCTCATGACTTCAGAGGATTCAGTCCAACATTATTGGCTCTAAGTGAGAAATGGCACTGGGAAAAAGCATGGCAGAGGAAAGTTGCTAAGACTATGGTGGTCAGAAAACAGGGAGAAAAGAGTAAGACAAAGAAAAGAAGGTATGCTTTCAGATCATGACTCAGATTGTTTCTTTAACCAAAACCCATCTCCTAATAGCAATAAACATTCAGGTATAAACTCACCAGAAGATTAATTCACTGATGAGTATAAGACTCCATGGTTCTATCATCTTCCCAAAAACCACCTCTGAATACATGAGACTTTGGGAGATATTTTAGACTTAAGCAGATTGAAAAAAATTACTGTAAATAAAGATAAGGAACATAACAAATAATAAAGGAGGAAGAGGATAATGAAATAAGGAAAAAAGTCAAGGTGAAGAATCAGAATATAGCTGTTGAGGAGGAAGATAATGCATACAATGAATACACTTTACTGACACTGCACTACATTTACATGCAAGAGTCTAAAAACACAGATATTCTTCAAACCCTGAAGAAATTCAGAAACTTCCGCTGGTAAAATCATGGATTCAGGATGATCAATAACTCATAGTGTTATGCTATGACACTACAGAAGAACTCCTTGTAATACAATTATTACAGAACTCCTTGTAATATAATTATTCTCTGCCATGAGATTGTATATAGATTGTTCTAATATATATGGAATATATATTTAATATTAGATGTTTGTAATGTATATGAGATACATATAATATTAGACTTTTCTAATGTATATGGGACATACATACCTATATATCCACATATAGATCTGTATATCCATATATAAGATTTCAGATATATGTAATATTAGACACACATAGTAGATTTTTCTAATATATGGGATGTAGAGATTGGATTCATATGTAAATCTATATATACTAGATTTTTCAACTTTCTGAGGCTAAGACTTTAATTCATTCTATTAAAACTAATAGTCAAAGATTCCAAGTCACATGTAATCAATGGACCAAGTCAAAGGATATGAGGACACGGGAGTTATGATTTTTAAACTTGGCACCAAGGCCCCGGTTAATCTTACTACTGATGTAGCTAACTCAGAACCATCCTGTCCCTCAAGCATTTTACAAGCAAGGGAGAAAGACCCAGAGTTCCAAGGGCACCTTACCAACTGCCCAACATTAACCAAATGGCTCTGCTCTTTTTAATACACACAGTAATTGTGCCTATTGATGAGATTCACTGATGTTTACATGTATGAAAAAGCAGAGAGTAATGATCACGTTTATCCACTCTCCCATCCTTACCCTACACCACACAGCCCTCCCAGGCCCTGGCAATTACTACTCTACTTTCAGGTTGACCTTGTTTATCTTCTTAGGTTCCACCTATGAGGAAAAAATATACAATACTTGTCTTTTCCTGTGCCTGATTTACTTCACTTAATATGAAGCTCCTCCAGCTCCATCCATTTTTCAACAATGACAGTTTCTTTCTTCTTTATAGCTGAATATCACCTCATGGTATACGTATGTCATTTTTCTTCACCCAACCTTCTGTGGATGGATGCATAGTCTCATTCTTTATCTTAGCTTTTGTGAACACTTCTGCCATAAGCAGGGCCATACAGGTATTTCTTTCATGTTCTAACAGTATTTCCTTTGCATGTACACCCATGAGTGTGCTTAGCTAGACAATATGGTAGTTCTATTGTCAATTTATTGAGGAGCCTCCATACTTTTTTCCCAAAAAGAATGTATTCACATTCTCACCAACAGTGTGTAAGCATT
Organism: Dolichotis patagonum; assembly: GCA_004027295.1. NCBI lineage: Eukaryota > Metazoa > Chordata > Mammalia > Rodentia > Caviidae > Dolichotis > Dolichotis patagonum. The sequence continues at coordinate 14,292 of PVJX010003231.1, read as the reverse complement.
CTTTTTTCTCCACAACTATGCCAAAATTTGCTATGGTTTGTTTGCTAGGAGCCATTGTGCCTGGGATGAGGTGCAATCTCAATGCAGTTTTGAAAGGTATTTCATTGATTGCTGATGACACTAAACATCTTGTCAAGCTTTTCTAAATGGCTCACATGCTGCAGGTGTCTCCTCAAAGTATGGACATGAGGAAGAGAGTGGAGGTTGGAAGAAGGTTGCTGTTTTTACTTTCTCACTTTCTCTGCAAGGTGGTTAGTCTGGGGCTGGGTGCGCATGCTGGAGTCAAGGGTCTGGAGACTGGGATTGTCATCTCCCTCTGCTAATTAGCCTCTGTAATTTACCCCAAACAAAAGACCAAGGAAAAACAAGGGTCAGATCAGCCAAAGACCAGACAATCACCCTGCCCTTTGCACAGGCAGACAGACTTGCACAGTGATTTGTAACAGAGTGGGCTTGGATTACAAAGGTCATCATCTCTTCTAAGCAGTAATGACACTTTGGGCATCTAATGCCATGCATCAGGGCCTGCACAGGGTTAGGGGTCTACTGCATAGCAGTGAGTCGAGTGGTATCTTGCATTGACACTCTGCTGCAGCCTCAATGCAAGAGTCTGAAAGAATGGACCTTCACTCCTTGATGAAATTCAGAGACTTCCTCCCAGTCAATAGATGGATTCAAGAAGACCAACACACAGTGCTATGCTTAGAAACGGAAGCGCTCCTTGAGAAATACAATTGGTCTGTCTCATAGGGCATTATCCATTCTCCTTCAAGTGGAATCCAGGAGGTACTGAAATTCTTGATGCAATAAAACATGTGTTTCAGTAATAGTTTATTGCAAACACTAATACATTAAACAGTCTGAGTGCTGTTAATTGAAGCACGGTGGGTATCCAAACAATTCCTTTAAGCCCCCTTATTCCTATAACAGACTCAGAAATACCTTGAATGGACTTAATTTTAAAAGCTACTAATCTGATAAAAATAATTTGAATGGTTTACTTGCTTGTGTGCTATTTGCTGGAGGCCTCTCTGCCCCAAGGGCATAAATCACATCTAATTTTCTCAGTGGCATCATTGGCACCCAGTACAGTGCTCAAAACATAGACAATGGGTGGGAAAATACTTGATGAATTCTTAAAATACAGAAACTCTGCAGTGAGAAGGGAGTAGTCTCGATTCACTCGTCAGAATCTATTTTCAGGAAGCAATTACGCTCAGTCGAGTTGAAAGCGTTCTCTTGGTAAGTTCACCAGCTCCCAACAAACAAACAGAGAATTATTGTGTGGCTCCTGCCTGACAGACATCTGAAATGACTCCCAAGTCTATTGTTACCTGTCATCATTTAAAAAACTACCCATCCCTCTCAGGAGCCCTGTGCCCCACAACTCTTTGTTTGTGAGGCATCCATTGTCTCCAGGCTTTCCATCTAAAACACCTGCATTACCTCCTTTCAAACTGCCACACAACTGCAGAATATAATTGCACTTTCATCTTCCTTAGGTATCATGTCTAAAGAAAAATCTGCAGTGGGCCTATTCTTCTGATTAGATGGGCATGCCAGGAAAATAAAAAAAGAAAGAAAAACAAAAACTGAACCTCTGTCTTTTTGTGAAATCCAATATTTCACAATATACTATTTGACACAGCTCAGATTGCATTCATCTGAAAAGGAGCATTGTAGCACTCCAGCAGAATATGCCCCCTTCACTGCATTACATGGATAAAAAGAGGCTTAAAGTGCCAAAACAAGGACAAAATATGAAGCTTTTCATTGCTGGCTCATGAATATACTGGATACTAATAAGAGCTTCAGAAAACATTTTGCTTGGTTCATGAATGGAAGTTACAATCGTAATGTTGACCCCTGACACTTGTGGAGCACCTTCCAGGTCAGGTAGCATAAGGCATGGATCACTAAATCCCTTAGTCAGGACACCATGACTAATGGAAAACCAAAACTTCCACAAATTGAGTCTGTGATCACTTTTTTTTTTTCCATAGGGATGCCTGCTGCCTTTTGATGTCAAGGAAAGGTATATCAGGAAGAGTAGATCAGTGAGGTGACATGGAAGGGAACCTTGATGTCATTCAGTTGCACCTCAGAAAGGAAGTTCCAGACAGAGAGACCAGTACGGGCAGCTGAGGAAGCTCAAGACCTCTCAGGTCTCTTTTGTCTATGTTCTTCCAAGAAGATTACAAGGATGGAATTCTAGCATGATCTGTCCACTGTGTAAAAACACACTGCTACAATATCTGGGGACCCAATGATTCATCTCACTCAGTCTACCCTCTCCTCTCATACCTGGAAAAGATAGGATTAACTAAATCCTGTGTTATTTCACAATGAATCACTGCCTGGTCAGGCGTCCTCTTTTTTGCATTGAGGAAATGAGTTTGTAGCCTTTTCTCAAAGCAATTTCACTCTTACTGTTTTTCTATTTAGGGCCTATTTTGGTGCTGTCTTTTTTGTTAATCATATGAACTACCAATCCTTCCCTCTTACATCCTAGCTGCAAATTTCATGAGCAATCTGTCTCCATGCCTGTATACATCCTTTATAAAACCGCTGTCCAAGGTGGGATCAGGAGAAGGCAGTGCTCTGAGGGGGCTGACTTGGGGATCATACTCACTTGTTTCTTGGCAATCTTTATGGTAAATTGAGCCATTATCTTTGTTTAAGGTTTTCCTTATTCCTCTTAATCACTTGATTTGTGCCAATATGATGCAGCAGAGTGAAAAACAAAACACTGGAAAATAAACTCCCTGATTAGACTCTGTCTGTTTGTGGGTAGAGGCCAGGCATGCTTCTCTGAGTCCCCAAGCTTCCTAATCTCTAAGATGAAGTCAAAGCCTTTCTTGTGATGAACAGCTTACTGACTCTCAGTACTTGCCTTCATTGCCACACAGACATGAAAACTCCTATTGATATTCATGTCAATGCTAAAGGCAACCTTGCCTGAAAATAAACTGCTTCTTTTGTCCATCTATTGAAGAACTGAGACTATCTATTCTATCATTTGTTTGATTCTGCTGGGATGTCTTGTCAGTGACTCCTTTTACCTTCCTTCTTAGAATAATAGATTCCTTCACTGCAGAATAGTACTAATAATAGGATACCTATTCATTCAGCAGAAGTAGCTTGATGCTCCTGAGCTGTTTTTGTTGTTTGTTTGTTTTCTAGAGCTCAGAGAAATAGTGCTTGCAGCATAGATCAGGGATTGTCCCCTTCAACTCACCCTGAGCCCTCTTGTACCTTTGAGTGGTCAGGAATTAAAAGTATGGCTGAGACTGAAGTACCCTCTTGTAAAGGGATTTGTAAGCCAGGTCAAAAGGAGAGTAGGAATTTTATAGACCACTGAGACTGAAGCCCAGCTCCACTCTGAACTTTTGTGAAATCTTGGACTTTGTCCCTTTGAACTTTCTTCTCCTTATCTGGAGAATAGAAACGATCTTATTTGTTTTTCTTGCATAAGTTAGCACAAACAATTGACAGAAGAAGTGATACTCACTGTTCATGCAACAGTTTATGATCAAATGTTTCTCTCAGAATCTTCTAACCAGTGAAGCTCTCTACTAACATATAAGTTAGTAAATCACGCTATTGTTTAAGAGTTTTCAATGTATGAAGATCATCAGTGCTGTGCAAGGCCAGGCCCCCCGAGGCTGCACCTTCAACACCCCCAGAGTCCCACCGTACACTGCAGGACACAGGATCATCAGTGCTGTGCAAGGCCAGGCCTCTGAGCCCGCTGCTTCTGCACCCCTGCTGTCCCACCACACAGGTCCTCCAGCAGCATGCAGGGCCAGGCCAAAGCAGGCTCTTCTACACCGCTGCCATCCCACTGCCACCTTCTGGGACCTCCCTCCATCTCCCGGACCTGGTATTGCTGTTGATCTTTGGCCCCCACTCCTCCCACCAGAACCTTAGATTGCAGTGGATTAATCATGCTGTGTCAATGAGAGACTCAGCAACCCTTCATCCAAACAGAAGACCTCAGCAGGCTTCCATCAGTGTGGTGAGTTTGCCCCTAAAATAGGAATACAGTTTGCCTCCTTCAGTGGGTTAACAGGAAAAATAGCCAAGTCCTCTCCAGAAGTAGAACCTTGGTAATCTTGGCAAGAGTGTGGGTGAGTCCTTCCTACACAGAAAACAACAGGTAGGTCGAGGAGGGTGCAAATAAAGCCTCACCCAACCTGGAGAAAATTAAAAGGGCTTATGAGACACCCAGTGACACAATAGGTTCCAAGCCAAGACAAACACTATAGGTAGGGAGATCTGGGGACCTGAAACAACCAGAAGACATAGTAACAGCAATAACTAAGGGCTGCTTTACATCAATACTCCTAGATTTGTCAGCCTAGCAAGAATATAGGACTCACTCAACAGGCCCTGCAGGAGGAATTCAGGTGACTGTCCCACCTCTTCATTGTGGTACCCAGCAGTTGGACAAACATCAATCACACAGTAGGACCCTAAGATACACAATACCAATAGGTGAGGCTAGTGGGATTTAAAGACCAAATATGAGCCTGAAAGGCAAAAATGACAAAATAAAAAAGCAAACTCCAATCTCAAACATCTATTCCATCAGGAGCAACTAAATGAGACATTGAAATAGAGGATTTTAAAAGTCACACACTGGAAACCTCTGAAAAGATACCAAGCAAAATAAAGAAACAAATCCATGAGGCTATAGAGAAAGTCAAATTAGAAGTAATCTCCCATGTAAAGACAGAAATAACCTTAGTTAAAGAGTTGCTTAGCACAGTTAGAGAAATAGATTTAAAAAGTACAAGAGCATGGGAAGCTGATTGAAACCTTGAATGAACAATATAGAAAACAAGCAGAATCTGTGAAACAAACTCAAAGAGATATCCAAGAAACAAAAAATTCTATTGAAAGCTGAAAAAACCATTTAAATGAAGCTGAGGATAGAATTTCAGACCTTGAGGACAGGGTAGCAATTAGCGATCATGAAAGGCTAGAACTTCTAAAAATAACAAAGCAACATGAAATGACAATCCAGCGGCTTCAAGATGATGCCAAGAGAAACAATAGAAGACTACTAGGTATCAGTGAAGATGCAGGAGTCAACACAATGACATAGCTACACTATTCATAGAAGTAATAGCAGAAAATTTCCCAAACATTGGGGGGAAAATCTGATATGCAGATAAGTGAGACATATACAACAGTCACAACCAACATAAATCTACACCCAGACACATAATAATTGAGATCCCAGACACACAACATAAAAACAGAATACTGAAAGCTGTTAGAGAAAAGGCACAACTCACCTATCAAGGAAAACCCATTAGAATCATGGTACACTTTTCAGCACAAACTCTCAAGACAAACTTGGAATGAGGTGTTTCAAACCCTGAAAGAAAAAAACTTTCAACTCAGATTTATTTACCCAGAAAAAATTTCTTTCAAATTTAATGGAGAGACAAGACACTTCCATGGCAAAGAATAACTGAAGAAATTTATGTCCAACAAACCAACCCTAGAAAGAGTATTGAAAGACATACTAGATAGAGATAAAAATGACCACAATCTCCAGAACAACAACATAAAGCAACCACCAGGCTGGACAAGAAATTAAACAAGTGGCAAAAGCAGAAAACAAACAAGTGCAACATAAAATGGAAACACTGAGCCAGTACATATCTTATATCCATAAATGTAAATGACCTCAATTCACCTATCAAAAGAAATAGGTTGACAGAATAGATCAAAAAACAGAATCCCACAATATGTTGTATACAAGAACACATCTGACTCAACAGGAAACTCATAGATTAAAAGTCAAAAGATGGAAAACAGAATTCCACACAACAGGAAGTTAGAAAAATGTGAACTTCAAACCTAAAATGATTAAAAAAGATAAAGAAGGTTGCTACCTACTTGTTAGTGGAAAAATTCAAGAGGAAGAACTAACAATTATAAATATATATGCACCAAACACAGAAGCACACAACTACATAAGACAAATACTAATGGGCATGAAAAATCAAATACACAAGAACACAATTATTACAGAGAGCCTTAACAGCCCATTGTCACAAAGAGATAGATCAACAAGACAAAAAGTAAGCAAAGAAATCATATAACTGAATCATACCTGTGACTAACTGGACTTAGTAGATGTTTACAGAGTATTCCACCCAACATAACACATTCTCCAAACACAGACCATATAATAACCCATAAAATATTCTTAAGTAAATGCAAAATGTAAAAAAATTGAAATTATCCCATGCATACTATCTGACCATAGTGCACTGAAATTGGAAATTAATGGCAAAAGAAATTGCAAAACCTGCATAAAAACATGGAAATTAAATAACAATCATCTAAACAACAGGTGGTTTACAGATGAAATTAAAGAAGACATAAATCAATACTTACATCTCAATGAAAATAAGGAAAAAACATACTGAAATCCATGCGATGCAATGAAAGTGATCTTAGGAGGGAAATATATACCAATAAATTGTCATATCAAGGAAAAAGAGCAAGCACAAATAAACAACTTAACACTACATCTCAAGCTTCTAGAAAAAGAAGAGCAAGTTAAACCCAAAGCTCATAGAAGAGAGGAAATTGTAAAGATCAAAGCAGAAATTAATGCAATTGAAACAAAAAAATACAAAGAATTAATGAATCAAAAAGCTGGTTTTTGAGAGAATAAACAAAATTCACAAACCTCTGCCTAACCTTATCAAGAAAAAGAAAGAAAAAACCCAAATTCATGCAAAAAGGATTGAAAAGAAGGAAATTATCACAGATCCCATGGAAATTCGAAAGATCATGAATACCTACGTTGACAACCTCTACTCACATAGGATGGAAAACACAGACGAAATGGACAGAATTCTAGAAACATATGACTACCAAAGCTCAATCGAGAAGACATAGCAATTTTGAACAACCCAATATGAGCTATTGAAATTGAAAATGTGATTAAAAACTTACCAAGAAAGAAATCCCAGGTCCTGATGGATTCACGGCTGAATTCTACAAGAAATTTAAAGAAAAGTTGATGCCAATACTCCTTAAAATCTTCAATGAAATTGACAACAAAGCAATCCTCCCTAAATCATTCCTGGAGGCAAGCATAACTCTCATGCCAAAACCAGAGAAAGACCCAACTAAAAAGGAGCACTATAGTCCAGTCTCACTGATGAACATTGATGCAAAGATTCTCAGTAAAATACTGGCAAATAGAATGCAGCAAATCATCAAGAAGATTATACATCACAACCAAGTGGGATTCATTCTGGAATGCAGGGATGGTTTAACATATGCAAATCAATCAATGTAATACACCACATCAACAGAGCCAAACCAAAAAAAAAAAAAAAATATGGTCATCTCAATAGACGCAGAAAAAGCTTTTGATAAAGTCCAACATCCGTTCATGATAAAAACCCTTCAGAAACTCAGAATACACGGTATCTACATCAATCTCATAAAGGCCATCTATGACAAACCAACAGCCCACATTATACTAAATGGACAAAAACTGAAAGCTTTCACTATGAAATCAAGAACAACACAAGGATGTCAACTGTCACCACTCCTATTCAACATAGTTCAGGAAATAGCCAGAGCAGACAGGAGAGAGAAATAAATGGAATAAAGATAGGAAAGGAAGAAGTTAAATTATCACTATTTGTGGAGAACATGATACTTTATATATAAGACCCAAAAAACCTCCATTAAAAGACTATGAGAGGTAATAAACAAATTCAGCAGTGTAGCTGGATACAAAGTCAATGCTCAAAAATCAATAGCATTCCCGTACACAAACAAAAAACTCACTGAGAGAGAAATTATGGAAATATCACCTTTCATAATAGCATCTAAAAATATCAGATACTTAGGAATCAATCTAACCAAAAATGTAAAAGACTTATGTGCTGAAAATTATACTTTGCTACAAAAGGAGATTGAAGAACATATTAGAAAATGGAAGAATATTCCTTGCTCTTGGCTAGGAGGAACCAACATTGTGAAAATGGCCATACTCCCAAAAGTGTTATACAGATTCAATGCAATCTCAATGAAAATACCATTAACATATCTTACAGATGTAGATAAAACACTCCTAAAATTCATTTGGAAATAGAAGAAACCTAGAATAGCAAAGGAAATTCTGGGCAGCAAAGACAAGACAGGAGGCATCTCCTCAATTCCTGACTTGAAACTATACTACAAAGCTTCTGCAATAAAATCAGCACAGTGCTGGCAAAGTAGACCTTAGAATCAATGCAACAGATTAGAAAATGTAAACACAGCTAAAAAGACATTCAACCACCTGATATTTGACAAAGAGGTTAAACATGTTCACTGGAAGGATAGCCTCTTTAATAAATGGTGTTAGAAAACTTGGCTTTCCACATGCCAAAGACTGAAAATTGACCCATCCCTATCACCATGCACTAAACTGAAATCAAAATGGATCAAAGAGATAAATATTAATAGAGAAACACTAAATCTACTGGAAGATAAGGTAGGTAGAAGTCCTGGAGACATAGGGTTAGGCAGAGAATTCATGAATTAAACACAAACCACACAGGAAGCACTTCAAAGAATCTACAGCTGGGATCTCATATTATTAAAATATTTTTTCACTTCAAAAGAAACCACCAACAGAGTGAAAAGAAAATCCACAGAATGGAAAAAAAAATTAATCAGCAACCCCTAAGACAAACCACTTATATCCAAAACACATAAAGAATTAAAAAGCATCAAGCCCACCAAATTCAAAGACCCTCTCCAAAAATGGGCATATGAGTTGAACACACATTTCTCAGAAGGAGACATACAAATGGCAAATAAATACATGAAGAAATGTTCACCATCACTGGTCATTTGAGAAATGCAAATTAATACAGCACTGAGATTTCATCTCACTCTGTAAAGAATAACTGCCATCAAGAAATCAACTGATAACAAATATTTGCAAGGCTTCAGGGAAAAAGGAACAGTTCTCCACTGTTGGTGGGAGTATACTGGTGCAACTGGTATGGAAATCAATATGGAGATTTCTCAGAAGACTAGGATTGGAAGTTCCATTCAATCTAGCTATTCCCCTCCTGGGTATTTTTCCAGAAAAATGGAAAAGGCCATGCCACAGTGATATATGTGCACCCATGTAAATAGCAGCACAATTTGTAATAGCTAAATCTTGGAAACAACCAAAACTCCCATCAACCACAGAAAGGATGAAAAAGATGTGGCATTTTTCTACAATGGAATATTACTCAGCTGTTAAAAAGGATGATCTTGAGGCCTTCATATTGAAATGGAGGCAACTGGAGACTCTCCTCATAAGTGAAATAAATAAGAATCATATTTATAAATATCACATTGTCTCGCTGATGTAAAAGTAATTAAAACTGTAGGAGTAATAAAATCCAAAATGTGTAATAGCTATTGTAAAAACAAAAGGGAGGGAATGTGCTCTAAAGCATGCATGTTTAAGTGTGTAACATAGATAACCATATTACTATTTTTGTTGGATAATTGAACAGAATGGTTTGCACTCTCATTGTTGATTGTCCACTTTCTATGCTTTAATTTTGTGACTTGAACAACTATTTCTAAGATGACAATATGTAATTTATCAACTAGTGATTTCTTAGCATTAATTTTTGTTTGAAATTCTATATTATTTCTACTTTATTTTTCTGTTTTGTTTTTTTCTCTTTAATTAAAATTTTTTTAAAAGTTTTGTAATGTACAAGTATCAATTAAGACATTTTGGGAAAATAAAATGCACAGCATTCCCTGTACAAAAATAATTTCCATATATTTATCAGACATAGATATACTCCAGTCAATGTCCTTGTCACTTGGCTGTCAGGAGGTGAAGATGAAAGTATGTGAGATCAGAGGCTAGGGAAGGAGGCTTTCATGAAGCCATGAAGTTTCCCTGCAGAGAAATTCTTTGAACCTGGACCTGAATGGACCTAAGGCAATACACATTACGGTATTTTTGTTAAGTCAACTGGGTTAGAACCATTAAGAAGTGAAGAAAAATAAACAACAGTAAAATAAATGCATTAGAGACATAAAACAAAGGAGAAATTGAAATTTTGAACCTGAGAAAAGCCATCACTCAAGGACTCTCTTTAACTATCACCAGCACTAATTGAGAACTGTGCTCTTGAAAACATAGCTAGATTCATGCTATATTGGCCAAGTAAGCATCTTTGCTGCTCTTTCCAAATTCTCAAGAGAAAAAATATCAAGTTGATGAAGTGTTTACCAGTCAAATACAGCCAGCAGGAAAGAGCATGGTCATTAGGAATACTTTCATAAGGAGGAAAACAAAATGAAGGAAGGGTGCATTTCCCAGGGATAAAGGTCCAGGTGAACAGTTGCAACAGAGTAGAAAAGACCCAGGAGTACAGGGAATCAGGTGAAGCCAAGGTACAGAGAGTGCAGGGAAGAAGAGGAAGGTGAAGTTAGAATCTGTATTAATCAATCAGTATTTATCCATTGATCTTCAAGAAGCAATCATAGTGAGTGACCAAGAGATAAAGTCAGAAAAGAACAAGTGGTATTGAGCCAGACCATTGCAAAGAAATTATTTGTGATGGCTTCTTTGTAGTTGGTACCAAGTAATGGCGAAATATCCATTGTAAGGCATCATAAAACAAAACCAGAATGAGTTCAGTTTAATTTTATTCCACAGCATAAATAGAGTGCCTGCTCAAAGAACTAAGTACTTCAAACAGATTGAAAACCACATTTTGAATTCAATTAAATTAATCATAACCTTGGTTGGATTTTGTTGTTCAAATTGATTATACTCTCTATTGGGATATCTGGTCTGTTTCCAAGTTCTGCCTAATTCTCAAATCCTTCATTAAAGAATTTCTTCAGAGAGCCTGAATATTATTTTATTTACCCATTTGACAAGTCCTGGGAGGTCCAATTCCTTACTTTTGTCTCTGTTTCTCCCAAGATTTTACTAAAGTAAACATCAAGTGCAAAATGGTCTTGGATTGCACTGCTCTGCTGCTGATAGTGGAGATATGGAAGCTAATCACTAAAAAAAGTGAGTTCATGGATGAGCATTCAGGTCAGGCAGCACCAAAACCAGCTGGAAAGAGGCTATGGAAGGAAGTAAGAACTGATATGTCCATGGAAACCCAGAAAATGCACAGCATGAGCATCAGCCAAGGCCAGAGAAAACTGGAATGGATAGTGGAGGTGAAAATATGGGAGTAGTTATAGACCAGCTTAAGCTTACCTCTCCACTTTGCATGGCACACCAGCACACTGATATTTACCCACAAATATGAAGTGGATTCTCTTTTCTGAAATAGCTGAATAAACAGTGTTGACAAACTATAGCTTCTTAGGTGACTATTGCCAGCAACAATCACTTCCTCTGCTTTCACTTGGAGGCCAGTAGCCCAGTAGCTCTGTTACTGGTCCTAAAGCAAAGGTTTGTATTGACTTTTCCTGCCCATCCCGAGGTGAGACCAAATAGAAAACAGAAGAAAGTCAACCCCATCTTCCCAAACTCCCAAGTCACTAGATAGATAAGTGATAGCCACAACCAGTTGTGGTGGTGCAAGTTCACTGCCTGACAGAGTAGTTATTCCAATATTTACCACAACAAGTAGCTATAAGCAATCTTATTTTCAAACTGTTATTTTTTTCAGGCTTTTATATTTTTGCCAATCTGCTGATGTGGACTGATTTCCCATTTCTGTATTTTTTGTCTTGTTTTCTTTTGTCTGGCTTTTTGTTGGTTTGTATCCATGTCATTTTAAGCTTTTTTATAAGTATTTGGTGGTTGACCCTGCCTGCCCGCTCAGTGCCATTTCTTCTCTCTCAATCACATTACTAAGTATAGTCTGCTAAACCTGGACATCTTCCACTTTTTTGTTTGGTAATAGAAGATCCTGGCTTGGAACCTTTAAACTGCTAATCCTTCTATGCAGCCCCTCTCTTTGGAGTCTGTATGTTGGTCAGTTTTCTGTTGCTGTGACAACTTGAGACAATCAGGTATGAAGAAGAAAGATGTATGTTGGCTCCTGGTTTCAGAAGTTCCAGCTTACAGTTGTGTGACATTCCTTTGGGGCTATGGACAGGCAAAACATCATGGTTTGGAGAGTGTGCTATAGCAAAGCTGCTTGCTTCTCAATGTCCTGGAAGCACATAGAGAAGGAAATAGGCCAGAGCCCCAGGATCCCTTTCAAGAGCATGGCCCCCATGGCTTCTTTCCACCTGCATCCATCTCCTAAAGGTTTCATCATTTTCCAATAGGGCCACAGGATGACAACCAAGCCTTTTCACATGGGCTTTTAGGAGACATCAGAGACTGACATCATAACAGTTTGCTCTCAGGGCCTTGGAATGTAGCTCAGTGATGCAGCACCTACCTGACAAGGACAAGGTCCTGAGTTTGACTTCTGGAAAGAAAGAAAGAAAGAAAGAAAGAAAGAAAGAAAGAAAGAAAGAAAGAAAGAAAGAAAGGGAAAAGAGAAAAGAGAAAAGAGAAAAGAGAAAAGAGAAAAGAAAAAAGAACACTCTCAGAAAGTCATGGCTGGCCACTTCTTGTCCCTTAATACTCACTTAGAGAGCACCTCAGAGATGCATTTTCAATCTACCTTCATATCACCCTTTTAAATCTTCAAATCCTATTTTATTATCTGAAACAATACAAAAAAACTCATAATTTTTTGTTTAATAACTTATTTCCATTCTAGGATATCATAACCACCACTAGATTCAGAGCAGTGAAGACAACAAGATATTAGCAGGAAAATTCAGTGGCTTAGAATAGCTTTGTGTGTGGGAAGGATGGAGCATGTAAGAGCTTTGCGGGTCATGTTAGAATGAATTTATTTGGGGGCATGAAGATAACATCAAGGGCACATAAAAGGTGGAGATAATACAATTTGTGTAATAGGATCTGTGCAATTCTGTCACACAAGTCTTGAACATTAGACTTTCCTTACCTTGCACTTCTATTTCCCGATTCTGTTGCCTCTAGAGATGCTCTGCAGTCATTCAGAGGTTTTCCCTTAACTGAAATTAAACAAACAGCTCCATCTCTGAAACATTTTCTTGTTTGGTTTTCACACTTTTAGTGCCTACTTTTCAGCAGCTTCTAAGAAAAGATGAACAAAGGAAGAACTTTAGATTTCTTACATGTAATTTCTGCTCTAATTTGATAGTTTAGCAAGGTATCAAATAATAAGCTAAAGTTGTTTTTAATGAGAAACAAAGTCAAAATTTAGAATTGTGAGCCAAACATAGAGGAAAACTAAGTGCCAAACTTTCAAATGGACTTATATATGTTTATTAGAAAAAATAAAAGATAATAGTGCAACTGTCCATTTCAAAATATTTGAATTAGAGAATCATCAATAAAGGGAAAAAATAAATATAAAAATGAATAAATATAAGACAGAAGAAAGTGTGGATAAATAACTAAAAGAAAATAATATATGACATTATGTATTTTTGATAAGTGAAAAATAAGAGAGGAAAGAGAGAAAACAAGGTCTGAACATGTGAAAAAAAGACAGAAAGCACTAAGTAAGGTAAGTTTAGAACAACGAATTTCCTAACTACAAAAAATACTTACTACTAGTATTTAATTAATATTTTTATTAAAAATACTGATTTTAGGGCTGGAAATTTAGCTCAGTAGCATAAACACCTGCTTTGCAAACACATGGTCATGAGTTCCATCCCTGGTATCAAACAAAAAAAAATACTGATTTTAAATATTGAGTAATTTTTTTTTATTTGAAAGACAATAAAACAAAAGGGGGAAGTACAGAGCAGATCAGAACAGGACAACATAGGCAACACAGTACTTTACATTAAGTCAACTGGACATCAACAGTAGCTAACACCATATCCCTTACTCTGCTATAGTTGAGCATGGTTTCAAATACAATAATATCAAACGTAACACAATAGTATAAAGCCATGCATAGAGTGAAAGAATTACAGGGCTTTCTGAACCAAATAACAGAAAATGTTCAATGGCTACTGTAATATCTCATTTTTGATAGAAAAGAAAGAAAAATTTGTTTGAGCTATCCCACATATTCAAATTCCAATAAGACACAATGTGATAGAACCAATGGTAGTAGAACAAAAAAAAAGCATGGTAGGACTTCTAAGAAGGATGATATTAAATCAGCAATAGCTGTCACAATGTTTTGTTTTCTTCAAAACAGCTATTCATATCATCAAGTATGATACAGTCAAACAAAACAGGATAAAACCATTCCAACTGAT
>PVJX010003230.1:78858-112286 GCA_004027295.1 Dolichotis patagonum | reverse complement strand
TAGCCTGAGATGCTGCTTTCTGGGAGACTTCCTGGGCGTGAAGGGCGGGGCTACGGGCCCAAACACACCTGGCCCAGATGCCGATCTCCAGGCAGTTCCCTGCGGATGAAGGGCCGGCCTACCAGCCCCAAAGAGTCCCGCCGAGATGCAGGTCCGCGCAGACTTTCAATCCAAACAGCTCAGGCCACTCCACATCACATTTTTTTAAACCACATCTTTTTTAATCCATTCCTTGTTCAATGGGCATTTGGGTTATTTCCAGGATTTAGCTATTACAGATTGTGCTGCTATGAACATGAGTATACATATATTGCTGTAGTATGTTTTTAAATTTTCTGAGAAGATACCCAGAAGGGGTATAGTTGGGTAAAATGGGACTTCTAGTCCTAGCTTTTCGAGGAATCTCCATACTGATTTCCACAGTGGTTACTCCAGTTTGTTCTCCCACCAACAGTGGAGAAGGGCTCCTTTATCCCCACAGCCCTCTTGCATTTGTTATTGGTTGGTTTCTTGGTGATAGCCATTGTTTCTGGAGTGAGCTAGACTCTCCATGTTGTTTTAATTTGACTTCTTGAATAACCAATGATTTTGAATGTTTTTTCACATTTGCCATTTGTATTTCTTCATCTGAGAAGTGTGTATTCATCTCAGATGCGCATTTTTGGATTGGGTCTTTGAATTTGTGGAGGTCTGATTTTTTCAATTCTTCATATGTTCTAGACAGAAGTCCTTTGTCTGAGGGACAGTTGACTAAAATTTTTTCCCACTCTGTGGATTGTCCTTTCACTCTATTGGTGCCATCTTTTGAGTTTTAGTCTATGAATTTCTTTGTGGGTTACATATATTTCTTGTACTCAGTGTAATGTTGGGTTTTGTTTCTTGATCCATTCTGCCAGTCTGTGTTTATGATTGGGGTTTGGTTAGTCTCTGCCTCTGCTTCCCCAACCTGTGGCCTCTTGGGGGTGGGGTGCTGCTCCTCAGTCATGGGAGGGGTCCTCAGGGTTAGCTGTCTCATGTGGGGTTGGGGTCCACTCTGCATCACTCCTACTTTTGATTTTTGAAGAGGAATTATGTTGTCTGGAGAAAAAGAGGAAATGCACCTGCAAATATTCCCTGGTTTAGCTCCAGCCCCATTAGCTCTGAGCCATGTGCCATCCTGATAGCCTGCGCTGCTGATACCCCAGGCTATGAAACGCCTGGTAACATGGCCTGCCGCCTCCACGGCAGCTAGCCTCTGCAGCGAGACCTCAGGGTCTGGCAGAGTAGAGAGCAGAATTGAGAAGTGGAGATCTTTTCTATTCCTTTGATCTTGTCAGAAATAGTGAAAGCATTTGCCAGAGCCAGCTGGTCCATCAAGGGTGGGAATGGCAACCACAGGTCCCAGGAAGAGGGAAAAGCACATCAACACCAAGCTTTTGCAGGAACATCAGCTACTCTGAAAGTACTGCATGGAGTACCTGGGAAAGAAAAATACATCGAGAGAGGCAAATTATGGAAAGATATGTTCAAGATTCTGAAGATCCATTTCTAGAAATACCAGGACTGTAAGATCTTTTACCAATTCCTTTGAGCCATATTTCATCCTATTTTCATCCCAAATGGATTGATACATTTGACACATATTTTACTAATTTTGTAAGTATTCCAGCTCACAAATTATCTGGCAACTGGGATGATGTATATGGCTCAGTTTGTGAACTACAAAGCTCTCTGTATACTTGAGAAGTGTGTGATTGACTTTACCTTTTCAGGAATGGGAATAGTGTTTCTCTCAGACTTCTTATTCTATATGAATAGACTTTTCTATGAATCAAAATATGATAATTCTAGGGGAATAGTGTTTCTGTTACTCAGAGACAATTATGTATGGATTATACAGGCTTTTTCTTCTATGCTTCTGCTCCTTGTCCCCAGATTTCTGTGACATATATATAGATACCCAGAGCAAGCAGAGGGAGAAAAGAGTGATCTAAATATTTACTTTATGCTTAAAAAATAAAATGTAATAGCAGCAGGAACAGAAACCTACTACAAGTAACTTAAAATTTAAGTAACAATGAAGGATGCATTTATTGGTAAGATCTCAGGATACCTCATAGAATCCCAAAGGCATTCTAGGAAGCAATAGCTCCTGAGGAACTGGTGTAGCACTGATGAGGCAATGAATTAAATGAATTAAAAAATGCTCGAAAACCATGCAAGTATTTCCTCTCCCTCTTCTGCTTTGCAACAACTGATCTCAGATGCCACTGCTCTTCTGGGTATTGTCAGCACTTTCGGTCCCTCTTTCTGCACACACAGGCTGATTCATTTGCATATGGTCTAATCTCAGCTGCTCCAAGATGCCACCCTCAATCCCAAAGTCTGTACCTCACCCCAGCTAGACACTCACTGATTCAGCCTCCCACTTACGGTTTCCCAGGAGAGAAAGTTTGACTTCGCAGCCCCGTCAGGGCCTGGGCCTTCCTGGGTCCAGGTTCCTCCGTGATCACTGTCTACTTCCAGAGTCAAACCTGACCACAGGGACACAGGCCTTGTTTGGGGACAGTTCGTAGGGAAGAGACACAGCCACCTAGGGACCCCACAGAGTGTATTATTTCTGGTGCTTGTTTTTGTGTTTATAGAGGCACTAATATTCTTGCAATCATAAAAATCTTGCTGAGCTATCTTAATATTTTTGGTTGTTTTTAAAAAGTAAAATAGATTTTAAAGCTATACTATAAAGTAAATCATTAGCATTATCTGAGACTCACGATCCTCTGTGTTCTTTTTGTACGGCATGGTCAAAATTTTATCTAAAGTGAGCCATTCAAAATGTCTTCACTAAATCCCTTAGTCCTTTTCCCATGTGCATTGTCACTTGCAGTCACTTTTTAAAGTACTAAAAATATAATTACAGATAGATTTAGTTCATTTTAAAAGTATTGATTCTTCAGTTTTCTGCTAATGCCAAATAGCCAAAGATAATTAAGTCCCTTTTACACTCTCATTTGTATACATTTAGTCATAGCCAGACTCAATTTAGGGGACACGTTACTGTGGCTCCTCGAAATCAAAGCAATCTACCCCACCTCTACTGACATGTAATAACTCACCAAATTGCAAACAATAGGAACATGAATAAACACATGAGAGAACTTTGATTTCATTACTTAGGCTGACACTTCTTTAATAGCTAAACTAGATTTCAGACCAAGGTGGCACCTACTTAAATATTAAAGAGCATAATATAAACCACAATATTATTTGGGTATTTTCCCCCAATAAGGACATTTCAAGATTTAAATATAAGTAATTATACAAGACATAAGGGGGGCACAGATATAGCTCAGAGGCACAAGTACCTGCCTGGTAAGCATGAGGTCATGAATTTGATTCCTGGTACAAAAAAAAACAGAGAAGAATGTTACTGTTTACACGCGCATGCACGCGCGCGCGCGCGCACACACACACACACAGTTTCTAGATAAATATCACAGTGTCTGAGATTTGCTTCAGAATAATCTAGGCTGAGGCAGGCAGTGCCAGCAAACAGGCTTGACCACTGATTCTGAATCGCAGACGCTCACAGCAGGCACACAGTTCTTCATTCCATGCTCACTTCGGTTTGTTTGAAATGTTCTGTAATTTGAAAAATAGACTACGAATGTATCTTGAGGCATTGAAATTTTCAATTCTTACAGCATTGTTGTCATTTTAGGAGGAGAATTAAGAATTCTAATCTTTTTCAACATCAGTCAAAATGAATTTAAAATGATATTCTTATATCAGACTGAAAGACTATATTTGTCTTAACATTTTGTTTGAGAAAAAGCTTGTGTTTTCTTCCTCAATTTTCAAGAAATACAGGTGAGGAGGGAATAAGCATGCATAGTTTGTTTTGTGTGTCCTTTCTGCTCCTAATTTTAAAGGCAAATTTAAATGCACCACACTCAGGAAGAATCTTCATTGCTCATGTCATAATTCTTGCCAAAGCAGTTTGCTTTTACTTCCTCTATATACTAGGAGGCCACAGAGGAAAAGATTTTTTAAAAATGATTTTGTCAGGATTTGGAAAATTACAGCTGTTTTTCAACACACTGTATCAAGCTTGATTCTTTTATTATTTGAAGAATCTTGAAGGTCAGATTTTCTGAGGTCTGTATTCTGAAGATTATGCCTTCGGGGCTCGTACCATACCATGCAATTGCTTTTATACCCTCTTCTGAATAACTTAACATATATTACTTAATTTGTGAAGCTTTGATTAAAATGAATCAAAATAGTGGCAGTTGTGTTTTCGTTTTATAGTGAATATAAATGCTTCAGTAAATTGTCTTTCTATTTCTTTCTGTTACAACAGGAAAATTATTGCAAGTTAATTCAGGTGCCAAAGAACAACTTTTTTTTGAAGCTCCAAGAGGAAAAAGGCATGTTATAAGGCCCTCAGAGGTAATAATCATACACAAAGCTTTTTAAAATAATTTGTGAAGTTTTAATATGTGTATTTAATAAACCCTATCAATCTTAACTGCTAATATGGGTTACACTTAGTTCACCTTTAAATTTGACCATTTCTTGTATCTGTATCAATGCTTAATCTGTTTTCTTGATTTCTGAGGCCATTTATTTACTCTACCACTGATGTAGCAATGTTCAGCTGGCGCTCTGCTTAATTTTTTTTACCCAAAGACTATGAACAGGCTAAAAGTTTCAATGCTGCATGTTACTTTTCCCATTGACATGTCACTTCTTACAGTGCTTTCTATGAACATAAAATGTTGAAATATTTTATTTGTAATAATATCTACAATGATAACAGAAATTGTTTGTTTGAAACAAAAACAATCTGTTCCAATATATCGGATTATTTTCTCCTTTCACGTTTGTCTCATACCCTTAACCATGTACATGACTTTTAAAATGTTCAGGTCAAAGCCTATAAGACATTTTTAATCTGTACATGGACACCTACCTGAGAGCTTGTGGAGAAAACTCTTTCAGGTCTGGACATAATGAACCCCGAAGATCTGAAGGTTATTGGGTGACTAAGCACTAAGGAAGTCCTCACAGTGCGTGAAGATAACTGACTCATGTATCTGTTAAGTAAACTTAACAGATATGTTAAGTAAACTTTATGAAAAAAGAGGAGATAATGCTTCTTTTGCAGAAGGAGATAAGAGAATAATGTTGCTTTGTGACAAGTAATGGCCTCTCCACCTTTAGCTGGCCAGTGTTATGAACTATCCCAGGATTGTCAAGTACTCCCAAAGGTGATTGGACCCAGGTACACTGACAATGTTTTCATTGTGCAGTACGAAGAAATGTAAGTTGCTATGGCAGTGTGTTAATAGTGCTGAATCCATCTCACTCCCCAACCCCAATTTATTTATCTCTAGTCCTTATTTAAGTTTTTTTATATGAAGAAACTTTTATAGCCTTGAGTAAGAGGGATGTTTAACTACGTCATTCGTTCGTTCACTGAATATTTGTTGTATGTGCTAGACACTTTACATACCTATATTTTAATCCTTATAACAACTTTATGTGATAGATGTCAGTCTCACTTTACAAATAAGGAAATTGGGGCTCCAAAAGAACAAGAGGACCTCAGAGCTTCAGTCTCATCTGGAGAGTCCTTGTGTGACTCCACACCCTGGACCAAGAGGTTCTTCGGATTTTTCTCATGTAGTTAAGCATCATTTTTCACTTCAGCTTTATTTTTGCTTTCTGTCCTAGTGTCCCAAAATGAGTGTTCTAAAATGCAATGCAATTTAACCAAATGGTGGAGGGGGAATGAGGTTTGGTTTGAGAGTGATTAACAGTCATTACATAAAAGAATATGCACAAGAGGAAAATTTGTTATAAAGCTTCCAAAAATACCAGGTTTTTACTCTGAAGAGTTAATCTGTCAATCTGTGGTGCGTATTTGTTATTCCAGAGGCCAGTTGCAGGTGCTATTGGTTGAGGAGGCTCCCAGCTGATGGGTTGGCTAACGCCTGTGGCAGTGCAGGACTCAGAGTGCCCAAGAAGAGACTCAGCATTTTAGTCACCAATGTCATCAGGCCCTTCAGCTGAGAGTGAAGGATTTTAACAAAAATTTCCCTTTCAGAAAAGATTTTTTTAAAAAAGAACAACCATGGTAAAATTAATGCACTGCTTACTCAGAAAATTGTTAAGTATGAAATACATTAAAATGTCCATTTAAAATCTGTCTGATGCAGTGTGATGAAGTTAAAGTACCACTATGCTGGGAGACAATCTCTCTCAAATACAGCTTACCCTCTGCTTCCTAAGCCCGCCGTAATTTAAGGGAGTAACCAATCTATGGGCTTTAGTTGCCTCCTCTGCAGTATGATGATCATTGTAAAATGAGATTGTCATCTGTCCTATGAAGCTGCTCTGAGGATTTACAAAGGCATGTAAAGTACCTAGCACAAACAACAAATGTTAATTGAATGAATAACATAATTTTAAAAATCTCATACTTTACTGGACGTGGTGGCACGCACTCATAATCCTGGGACTTGGGAGTTGGAGGTAGGAGGATCACCATGAGTTCAAGGCCAGCCTGGGCTACATAAGGGAGTTCAAAACCAGTCTGCACTACATAATGAGACCTTCTCTCAAAAACAAAACAAGCAAACAAACAAAAACCCTGAAAAATAAATAAATAAAAATCTCATACTTTTAAGGGTGGGACTGTACTGGGGATTGAACTCAGGGCCTTTGCACTGAGTTGCTTTCCCAGCCCTTTTTATTTTTTATTTTGAAACAGGTTCTCACTGAGTCACTGAATTGCTTAGGCAGGGCTCTAAATTGTGGTCCTCTTGCTTCAGCCTCAGAATGCTGAGATTATAGGCATGTGCCACCACACGCAGCTAAAATTATCTTACTCAAAGCACTAAGGAAGAGACTCCTTGAGTACTCTCCTTCCATTTGAGTTCCAGGATTTTAAACAAATTTGCTTAGCCCTTTTGAGTTTTATGGATTACAGTGTCAGTCTGGATATTCCAATTTAAATGCAGTTTCTGTAGCTACAAAAGTTTAGGTGTTCACTTTCCCCGGCAAGAACAATGTCAAGATGTTACAAGGGCCTCTGTTGTGGTCACTGCATGATGAGCAGTACCGCTCAGTCTGCTGCCCATCTAACAAGGTCAGGACCACTAGAGGGTCTCAGAAACTGGAATCTGAAAGGGAATTTGTGGCTGAAAAGCCGCATCCTGAACCTGCAGGAGAAGGTTGCCTGCTTGTCTCTTCCTGTGAAAGTCACTGCAGAATGTCAGGAGGGGTGGAAGATTCAACTTCTGCTTCAGAAAAGCAGGTGATTGCTGCATGAACCATCTTGAGTCACTTAAGTCTGTGGCCCAGCCTGAGGCACCCCAGGTCATTGGACCAGACACCGATTTTTGGTTTTAGTTCTGCAGAAAGAAAAAGGCAGAATGTTAAATGAGGACAAATTTGAGTGACTAAGAAGTGTATATTGCCTTACCATGTGGTGACTAAAAGCCTGGTTGCATCTTTATCTTGTAGCATCTCTTCTAAGCAGTAATTGCCAGCAGAAGAATAGAGAACTGGAGGCAGGAGGGCATTGGCAATGTGCCAAGCAGTGTCCAGATCCAAAGACAGGGAGGTCTGCGCTTTCATTTTAGTTACTATTCTCTAAAGGCTTTTATACTCTTTTTAGACAGTGTTTTAAGATCTAAAGAAAGTGTAATGCTAAGATGTACTAGCAGATGTTTAAGGAGAATTACTGAGGTAATATCCCCCACAAAGCCTAACAGATGGTTCTGTTGTTATTTATTGTTATTGTTTAGAAAGAAAAGCCTCAATTTTATCAGGATTTAACCTATACAAGTTGGAAAGCTAGCTATGACTTTCAAACAAAACAGTATTAAAGGATAAAATGTATATTCATGGCAATGCAGTGGGAATAGCTCTTCAGATTTTTAAGACAGTCTCTAGAGCATTAAAGATATTAAGCTAGCTATAGAATCTTATTATTTTTTCCTCCATGGAAGCAGTCCTCAAAAAAATGTTTTATCTTATAACTTCCTAACATACTTTGCTAAATGATCTTCCCATTGATCAATGTAGCTCAGTTGTTCTAAACTGGAAGCAGTTTTCCCCGTAGTGACATTTGGCAATGTCTATGCACAAGGGTGTGTGCTGGCTCCCAGGGACGTGGCCAGGTTGCTGCTGAACATCTCTTTGCACAGGACTCTTGCTCACAACAAAGAATTACCTGGCCTAAGGTGTCAGTGCTAGGGTTAAGAAACCCTGATCTAGCCTATGGCTTATACAATAATAAATGGCTAGTTAAGAATTACAAACATGCTTATCATCAGATTTTTCACAATTCCAAAATCTAGAGATGATTTTGATCTAGAGAAAAACATTTGGGTATTTGACTACAGCGTTGGCTAAGACGATGCAGAGGCACCGCTTTATAAATGCACAGCTTGGCATGTGTACACCTCAGCACACAGCACAAATGCCGGCTGTTGGCAAAGTCATCGTTTAGAATTAACTGCAATTCCTTCTTTCAGGTAAGCCAGAAAAAAATCACAGTTTTCTTTCCTCCTTTTGCAGATTGAGAAGATAGAGTGGGACACGTGGAGCTGTGTCCTGGGGCCCACCTGTGAGGGAATCTGGCCTGCGCACAGCGACGTGACAGATGTCAATGCTGCCAGTCTGACCAAAGATCGCTTGCTCTTAGCCACTGGCGATGACTTCGGTTTTGTCAAGCTTTTTTCATATCCTGTCAAGGTAGCATCTGATGTTTATTACATACACTTGCTCACTCTCATGAAAACCTATAATGTATCTGTTGTTTTCCATGTGCTTTTAAATCTTGAAGGCCTATGCCATTAATACTGCTGTTTACAGCTCATACACATAAACACTTCCATGGGGTTGTGTTTGAGTCACTAATTTGAGTGAAGTTCACATGGCATAGAATTTCTCCTTGATAGGTGTCCTCAAATCCGACCTCTCACAAACTGCAAGTTTTGCAACATTTCAGACCACTGCCTTTCTGACTTGTATTAGTATACATTAAGGAAGAGGATCTTACTACGGTTCATCACAAAGCAACTCAATTCATGTCATAGAAGCTACAGTTTAAAATACGTCATCCTAGCATGAGCTCAGCTCCTTTCTCCGCAGCCACAGTTCTATCTCTGAGCCATCAATGAACCTCCATCCTGGTCCTCTAACCACCTTTGTCTGGGAGAAATCACTGGGCATCCATCACTGTCATTTTCTCCAGCCTTTCCATCTCCATTTCCTTCAGCCGTTGCCCATATCCTCAGTTCCCAACTGCCCTTCCCTTCATGCACAGTTATTTTTATTGGTTTCTTCTTAGATTGGCTCATCTAGAACTCAGTTCAGGTGTAACCCTACCAGTTTACAGCACAACAGGTACCTTCTTGCTTCGGATTTTACATTAGCATTAAATCAAACTAAAATGTGTTAACGGAATTAAAATATAAATCAGTTGCATTTCTATATACTAATGACAAACTGTCAAAGCAATTGCATTTACAGTAGCATCAGAATAAGATACTTAAAAATAAATTTAAGAAGGTGAAAAATATGTATACCAAAAACAATAAGACATTGATGAAAGAAACTGAAGATGACAAAAATAAATAAAAAGACAGGTCATGTTCATAGATTGGAATAATTGTTATTGTAAACAGTTCTATACTATTCAAAGTAATCTACAGATTTAATACAACCTTATCAAAATCGTAATTATTTTTAAAAGAAATTTTAAAACTATCCTAAGGAAGTTTATATGAAACAACCAAAGAACTTGAATAAACAAGACAATCTTAACAAAGAGAAAGTAGGAAGTATCACATTTTCTGATATCAAATTCCATTATAGAATTAAAGTAGTCAGCAGTAAGGTAGTGGCCTAAAAATACACACAGACCATAGAATAGAATAGAGAATCCAAAAACAAATCCATGACTATGTAGTCAACTAAACTTTTATCTATTTGTACATGTCTGTAATACAGAATAGTAATATTAAGTCAGTTAATCTTTGAGCACACCAACAGCACACGATGGGGAAAGACAGTGTGTTCACTAAATGGTATCTGAGAAATAACTGCATGCAAGAGGATGAAGTTGAACCCTTATTTATACCATAGAGAAAGTGAACTCAAAATGAATTCAAGACTTAAGTGTAACACCTGAAACCATAGTTCATAGAACTATTTCTGTGAAGAACCACAGAAGAACCTATGTTTTCACAGGTTCTATGAAGAACTTCTGTTTTCATAGAAGAAAACAAAGGAGTAAAATTCCTTAACATTGGTCTTGGCAATGATTTCTTGGATATGACACCAAAGCCACCAGCAAAAAAAAAGCAAAAGTAGCAAGTGGAACAATCTCCCAGCCCAGGTCCTTATTGACGTTGGAGTGTCAGGCCCAGGACTGTATCAAACTAAAAAGCTTTCTGTACAGCAAAGGCAACATCAGCAATGAAAAAGCAACCTCAGGTTTACAAGTATTTTCTCCCATTCTGGAGGTTGACTTTTCATTTTAATGATTGTTAATACCTAAGCTATGATAAAGTTACATAACTAAGAAACTAAGAAGCAACAGTGACCAAAAACAAAAACAAAACAAAACCTACCAAATTAGGCAAAGGAGGCTGGGGATGTAGCTCACTGGTAAAATGCTTACCTGGTATGTGTGAGGCTTTGAGCTCAATTCCAAGCCGCTAAACAGGCTGGGGGATGAACAAAGGACCTGTGTAGACATTTCTTCATAGGAGACAGCAAAACTAAAAACTATGAAAAGGTGCTTAGCTTTACTTGTGGGGAAATGCAAATCAAAACCACAATGAAATATCACGTTACCTACACTAGAACGACTATTATCAAAAAGGCAAGAGAGAAGAAGTGTTGGTGAAAGGAGAACCATTGTACACTGTCTGCATGTAAATTGGTGTAATCATTATGGAAAATATTGTGGCGATTCCTTAAACATTTACAGGTAAGCTACTATGTGACCCAGTAATCCCACTTCTGAGTACATATCTAACAGAAGTGAAGTCAGTGTTTGCAAAAGACATTTGCAAGCTATGTTCATGTTCGTTGCAGCATTGTTCCAGATAGCTAAGTGCCCCTTGAAGATGTGCTAAGGAAATTGTGGTCAATGTATTTACAATTGGGGTATCTTTCAGTCATAAAAAAGAAAGAAATCCTGGTTTTAGTGGCAACATGAATGACATTGGAGAACATTGTGCTAAGTGAAACAAGCCAGACTCAGGAAAACAAATATTGTATGATCTCACTTATATCTGGAATCTTAGAAACTCGAACTCAGAAGCAGAGTAGAACAGTGGGTGATGGGTGGAGAAATGGGAATATGTTAGTCAAAGATACCAACTTGACTTACAAGATGAGTACGCTCCGGAGATTAATACTGTAGTGACTATAGTTGTACTGTGTTGTTTAATTGCAACGTGGTAGCAGTAGATCTTAGTGTACCACACACACACATATCTATGGGGTGATTGGTTAATTAGCTTAATTGCAGTAATCATTTCATAATGTCTGTACATGCTGAACTGTCACATTATATACTTTGAATATATAAACTCTGTCAGTTATATTGTGATAAAGCTGGGAAGATAATAAATTACAAACATGAGAATACTCCTAAATTTTTCAACACTGTTTATTATTACCTACAGTTCAATTGTTTATGGCATTTTATTTATTTATTTTTTTAAAAGAGAATAAAACAAAAGAGGGCAGAACAAAGCAGATCAGAACAGAACAACATAGGCAACACAACACTTTACAATAAGACAACCAGACATTAACAGTAGCTGTCAAAATATATTTTTCTCTGCTGTAGCTGAGCATAGTTTCATATACAATAATATCAAACATAACACTACAGTATAAAACCATTCAAGAGAATGAAAGAATTACAGGACATTCTGAACCAAATAACTATGAGCAATGGCTACTATAATATCTCATTTTCAATAAAAAGATATTTATACTATCACATATATTAAAATCCCAATAAGACACAACATGATAGAACCCATGGTAATAGCAGAGTACAAGCATGGTAGGACTTCTAAGGAAGATGATATTAAATTAGCAATGGCTGCCACAATGTTTTTTTTTCTTCAAAACAGCTGTTCATCTCAACATGCATAATAAAGTCAAACAAAACACGATAAAACAATTCCAACTGATGAATGAAAACAATGAAAGGCTTCAAAGCAATGAAATGGGAAATCATGATTACCATAAAATCTTATATATTCTTACCAACTCTCATACTAGGGAGACTATACGATATTTACACATGTGAGTTTGGTTTGTTTCGCTTATGAGTATGGTCTCAAGTTGTGTCCATTTACTTATAAATATCTCAATGTGATCATTCTTTATAGCTGAGTAGTACTCCACTGTATAAAAATACCACAACTTTTTTATCCATTCCTCAGTTGATGGGCATTTAGGTTGTTTCCAAGATCTGGCTATTACAAATTGTGCTGCTATAAACATGGGTGCACATATATCACTGTGGTATGATGTTTTTAGATCTTCTGGGAATATGCCTAGAAGTGGAATAGCTGGGTCAAATGGGATTTCCAGACCCAGATTTTTCAGGAATATCCAGACTGACCTCCACAGTGATTGCACCAGTCTACATTCTCACCAACAGTGCAGAAGAGTTCCTTTTTCCCCACAGCCTCTCCAGCATTTGTTGTTGGTAGTTTTTTTATCCTGGCCATTCTTTCTGTGGTGAGATGGAATCTCAGTGTGGTTTTAATTTGCATTTCTCTCATGACTAATGATGATGAACATTTTTTCATGTATTTATTTGCCATTCGTATTTCTTCATCTGAGAACTGCGTATTCATTTCAGATGCCCATTTTTGGATTGGGTCTTTGAATTTTGAGGGTCTGATTTTTTTTAATTCTTTATAAGTTCTAGAAAGAAGTCCTTTGTCTGAGGGACAGTCCATTAAGATTTTTTCCCAGTTTGCGAGTTTTCTTTTCCCTCTGCTGGAAATCGCTTTCAACATGCAGAAGCTCTTTAATAAGATATGGTCCCAGTTATTGATTCTGGGAAGTATTTCCCGTGCAGTTTGATTCTTGTTCATGAATTCTCTACCTACCCCTATATCTTAAAGGTTTTTACCTACTTTGTCTTCCAACAGATTTAGTGTTTCTATTTTAATATTTAGATCTTTGATCCATTTGGATTTTAGTTTAATACATGGTGATAGGCATGGGTCTAGTTTTAGTCTTCTGCATATGGATAGCCAATTTTTCCAGCACCATTTGTTGAAGAGACTGTCATTCTTCCAGCGAACATGTTTGGCCCCTTTATCAAAGATAAGGTGGTTGAGTGAGTTTGTGGTTGTGGTTGTATCTTCTAATCTATTCCATTGATCTTCAGGTCTGTTTTTATTCCAGTACCATCTTGATTTTATTACTGTAGCTTTGTAGTATAATTTCAAATCAGGGATTGTGATGCCTCCTGCCTTGCCTTTGCTGCTTAGAATAGCCTTTGCTATTCTAGGTCTCTTCTGGTTCCAGATGAATTTTATAAGGGATTTCTCTAGATCTATGAGGTATGTTAGTGGTATTTTGATTGGGATTGCATTGAATCCGTATAGTAATTTTGGGAGAACGGCCATTTTCACAATGTTTGTTCTTCCTATCCATGAACAGGGGATGTCTTTCCATTTTCTGAGGTCCTCTTCGATTTCCTTTCTCAGGGTATTATAATTTTCCTTGTATAGGTCTTTTACTTCTTTCGTGAGATTAATTCCTAAGTATTTCACTTTTTTGGATGCTAGTGTGAAGGGTGTGGCTTCTCTTACTTCTCTCTCAGTATTTTTGTTGTTAGTGTATAGGAATGCTGTTGATTTTTGAGTACTGACTTTGTATCCAGCTACCTCGCAAAATTCATTTATTATATCTAGGAGTTTTTCAATGGAGTTTTGGGGGTCTTCTAGGTAAAGTATCATGTCATCTGCAAATAATGATAATTTAACTTCCTCTTTTCCTATCTTTATTCCTTTTATTTCTCTCTCTTGTCTAATTTCTCTGGCTAGTATTTCCAGTACTATGTTGAATCAGAGTGGTGATAGAGGACATCCTTGTCTTGTGCCTGATTTTAAGCTAAAGGCTTTCAGTTTTTGGCCATTTAATATGCTGCTGGCTGTTGGTTTGTCATAGATGGCCTTTATCATATTGAGGTAAAGATCATCTATTCCGATTCTCTGTAAGGTTCTTATCATGAATGAGTGTTGGACCTTATCAAAAGCTTTTTCTGCATCTATGGAGATGATCATGTGGTTCTTACTTTTGGCTCTATTGATATGGTGGATTACATTTATTGATTTACGTATGTTGAACCATCCCTGCATTCCTGGGATGAATCCCACTTGGTCAGGGTAAATAATTTTCTTGATGATTTGCTGTATCCTGTTTGCTAATATTTTATTGAGAATTTTTGCATCTATGTTCATCAGGGAGATTGGCCTATAGTTCTCTTTTTTAGTTGCATCTTTCTCAGGTTTTGGTACTAGAGTAATATTTGCTTCCAGGAATGACTTAGGAAGAATTGCTTCCCTTTCAATTTCACTGAAGAGTTTGAGGAGTGTCGTAATTAAGTCTTCTTTGTATTTCTTGTAGAATTCTGCAATGAATCCATCTGGGCCTGGGCTCTTCTTTGTTGGCAAGGACTTAATTACATTTTCAATTTCAGTAATAGAAATTGGGTTATTCAGCAGTTTTACATCATCCTGATCCAGCTTTGGTAGTTCATATGTATCTAGGAATCTGTCTATTTCTTCAGTGTTATCGAACCTATGAGAATAGAGTTTTTCGAAATAGGTGTTGATGATCTTCTGTATTTCCACTGAGTCTGTAGTAATTTCACCTTTTTCATTCCTTATTCCATGAATTTGAGTTTTTTCTTTCCTTTTTTAAATAAGGTTGGCCAGGGGCTTATCAATTTTATTTATTCTTTCAAAGAACCAACTCTTTGATTCATTGATCTTTTGTACTGTTTTCTTAGTCTCTATTGCATTAATTTCTGCTCTAATCCTTATAATTTCCTCCCTTCTTTTGGCTTGGGCTTGGCTTGCTCTTCTTGTTCTAGATGTTTGAGTTGTAGCATCAGGTTGTTTATTTGTGTTCATTCTGTCTTCCTGATGTGGGAACTCAGTGCAATGAATTTTCCTCTGAGGACTGCTTTCATTACATCCAACAAATTCCAGTAAGTTGTATTTGTATTTTCGTTTGCTTGTAGATACTGTTTAATTTCTTCTTTAATTTACTCCTATACCCACTGATTGCTCAAGAGTGTATTACTCAGTTTCCATGTGTTTGTGAGGTTTTGCAGTTGCTGTTATCGTTAATTTCTAATTTCATGGCACTATGATCCGATAACATGCATGTGATAATTTCAGGTCTTTTGCATTTACTTAAATATGTTCTGTGGGCTAGTATATGGTCTATTTTAGAGAATGTCCCATGTACTGCTGAGAAGAATGTATATTCTGATGTTGTTGGATGGAAAACTCTATATACGTCCCTCAAGTCCATTTGTTCACAGGTGTGATTCAGTTTTGTTATTTTTTTGCTGATTTTCTGTCTATTTGATCTGTCCCTCTGTGTCAATGGTATGTTAAAATCTCCCATTATAATTGTGTTACTGCTTATTTGACTTTTCATTTCTGTTAATATTTGCTTTGTATAGCTGGGTGCTCTGGAATTTGGGCATATATATTTAAGATTGTTATCTCTTCCTCTTGAAGTTTTCCCCTAACTAGTATGTAGTGACCTTCTTTATCTCTTTGGATCATTCTTGGTTTGAAGTTCACATTGTCTGCAAACAGCATTGCTACTTCCGCTTTTTTTTTTTTCCTGTTGCGTGAAGTATTGTTTTCCATCCTTTGACTTTCAGTCTGTGAGTTTCCTTTTGGGTAAGATGGGTTTCTTGTAGACAACATATGGTTGGATGTTGTTTCTTGATCCATTCTGCCAGTCTGTTTCTTTTGATTGATGAGTTGAGACCATTTACATTAATGGTTATAACTGTTTATATTGTTTTATTGTTGACATGTTATCTTTCTGCTGTTGTATCTTTAGCTTTCCATTCTATTTAATTGTCTGCCTTGCTTGGTGGTTTTAGCCTATGTGTATCTAGAATGTCTTTCAGTATTCCTTGTAGGGCTGGTTTGGTGTTCATGAAGTTTTTCAGCTGTTCTTTGTCATGGAAGTATCTTATTTCTCCATCCATTTTGAAGGACAGTTTTGCAGGATACGTCAGTCTGGGTTGGAAGTGGTTTTCCTTTAGGATCTGAAATACGTCACTCCATGCTCTTCTTGACTTCATTGTTTGTGTTGAGAAGTCTGCTGTGATTCTGATGTTTTCCTTTATAAGTGATCTGTCTTTTGTTTCTAACAGCTTTTAGTATGCTGTTCTTATGGTGGATTTCTGGGATGGTGACTATTATGTGTGTGGGTATAGTTTTATTTTGGTTATGGCTATTTGGAGTTCTATATGCTTCATTAATCCAAATGTCAGTTTCCATTCTCATGTTTGGGAAGTTTTCAGCTATTACTTCTGTAAATATCTTCTTGATATCATTTGGGCTTTCCCCTTCTTTTCATTTATCCCTATTAATCTTATGTTATTTTTCTTTGCATCATCTTGCAGCTGTTGAATTGTTATTTCCTGATTCTTTGTTATTTTTAAAGGATCTTTCCTTTCCTGTTCACTAGCTGCAATCTTATCTTCGAGGTCTGAAATTCTATCTTCACTTTCATTGAGGTGGTTTTGACAGCTTCAATAGAATTTTTGATTTCCTGTATATCTCTTTGAATCTGCTTTATGTATTCTGTTTGTTTCTGATACTGTTCATTCAGGGGTTCTATCTGTTTGCTTTGTTCCTCTTATTTTTTAGCTGTGTCCTCACTAGATGTGTTCACTATTTCTTTCACTACTTTTTATCATTTCTTCTTTTACCTGGGCAATTATTTCTAATTTGAATTTCTCCATAGCTTCCTCTAGTTGCTTCGTTCTTTCAGTTGATATCATTTCAGTCATTTCAGGTATATGGCTTCTGTTTTCTTCTGTGTGCATGGCTCCTAGGCTTCTTGGGATGGGCTGGTGATTTGAGCCTGCCTTTTGGTCTTTCCTTTTGTCATTTTTCTTTATTTCCTTGCTTTGAGTGGTGTTCCAAAGCTTCCTCTGGGTGTGTTGCAATCTCCTACTGCACCCTCAGCTACTGGAGCAGTCTCAGCTCCTCTGCAGGTACTTTCCTCCCTAGATTGAAAGGCAGAAGCAGGGTGTGGAGAACTGGGGCCAGAGAAACCCCCAGGGCAAAATCCCCTGTCCTAGGAGTGTGGATATGAACTCAACTGCTGGCAACGCTGGTCTCACGCTGTCCCCAGGCCAGCCCAACTGAGCCCAGAGTCCTCATGCAAGGTTCCTGCCTCCTGGACTGAAACAAGACCACTGAGCATGGTTGACTGAGGCCCTGGAATCTGCTGGACCCAGTCCAGCATCCCAGTAGCTCCCCAGAAACTCAAAAACTGGAAGGTAGGTCTCCAACTTTCCCCAGGTCTCTGGAACTCACCTGGGGCAATCTCCACTCCTCTGCAGACTCTTGACTCTCTTAATTGAGATGCAGAAGCTGGGCATGGAGAACTGGGGCTGGCAGAGCCCCCAAGGCACAATCCTCTGTCCTAGGGGTGTGGATATGAACTCAGCAGCTGACAGTGCTGGTCTTAAGCTGTCCCCAGGCCAGCCCAATTGAGCCCAGAGTCCTAGTGCAAGGTTTCTGCCTCTTGGACTGAAACAAGACCACTGAGTGTGGTTGACTGAGGCCCTGCAATCTGCTGGACTTTGACCAGCATCCCGGTAGCTACCCAGAAACTCAAAAGCTGGAACGTAGGTCTCAAACTTTCCCCAGGTCACCCAGACTCACCTCGGGCAATCTCTACCCCTCTACAGATTCTTGGCTCTCTTAATTGAGATGCAGAAGCTGGGCGTGGAGAACTGGGGCTGGCAGAGCCCCCAGGGCACAATCCCCTGTCCTAGGGGTGTGAATATGAACTCAGCAGCTGGCAGCCCTGGTCTCAAGCTGTCCCCAGGCCAGCCCAATTGAGCTCAGAGTCTTCGTGTAAGGTTCCTGCCTCCTGGACTGAAACAAGGCCGCTGAGCGTGGTCGACTGAGGCCCTGCAATCTGCTGGACCCAGTCCAGCATCCCAGTAGCTCCCCAGAAACTCAAAAGCCGGAACATAGCATTTATGGCATTTTAAAGTAAAATGTACGCAGTTGAAAGGCACAGATTTGAAAGCTTTTATCTGATAGTCTTGAGAGTCTTTTACACTTATCTGACCCACTCTCTGACCAAGAGAGACATCATGACCACCACCCCAGGATCCTCCTGCCCCTCCTCTGCCTGTCCCTACCCCTAGTCACCCCCAGGTCAACCTTCCGTTTTACCTATTCCAGAACTTCCCGTCACAGAATCATCAAGTATTATTTGTGTCTGGCTTCTTTCATCAGATAATATTGTTTTTATTTATCCATATTGTGTGTAATAGACTGTTTGTTTTTATAACTGAGTGAAAATCCATCATATGGATATAACAAAATGTATAAGCCTATCAGTGGACACAAATTTTTCCAGAGTAGGAAAATTAGCTGATGTAAACACTTTTGGACAAGTCTGTGAACATGTGCTTTCTTCCTATGAACTAAATGCTTAGGGGTGGAATTTCTGGATCATATGATAAAATGGATGTTTAACTTTACAAGAAACTGTCAGGCCTTTATCTAAAATGGTTATCTCCTTTTGCATTCCCACGAAAAATGTAAGCATCCTAGTTGCCAATGTTTGGTGGTGTGAGACTTGTAAAATTTAGATATTCTGGGTAGTAGATAGCAATATCTACAAAGGCCACTCAAAACATACAATGAGTTTAAAATTTTTCAAATGATGTTATATTAAAAGACAACATATTACCATTATTCCCTCTCACCTTGAGCACATTCATCCCATCCTTCTGCCATTTTCTGAAGCAGATCTGGAAGTCCTCTTTCATGAGTGTCTCTATCAGGTGTGGTCAGAACCACAGTCAGTGCTGTTGCCAAGCGCCATCCTGTGGAAAGGCAGACTTCCCAGATCATTATGGTGTGTCTTCATGACTTTATCCGCCAAGTCTAATACTGAACAACTTCTGGCTCTTCCTCAAAAGTCAAGATGACCATGGAAGGTGAACATTTTTAATTGCTTCAGGACACTGGGGCAGCCATAACAATAAAACTAAAGATGCTCGTGAAAGAGAACTCGCAGAACTGCATCACATGGTGGTAAGAATAATGAGACTTACGTGTTTGAAGCAAGGGGGATTGATGACAATGCATATTTTTTGTATTTTACTGTGATGGTTTTTTAAAAATGTAAATGTTCACCATAGTTTTATATCAGACCTTTTTTTTTCTTTTTTTTGCTTTTGCTTTTTAGAGACAGGGTTTTGCTGTGTACTGCGGGCTGATCTTGAATTCACTATGTGGTCCAAGCTGGCCTCAGACTCACAGCAGTCCTCCTGCTTCGGCCTTCCTAGTGCTGGGAGCCATGCACTACCACACCCAGCTTAAATTTTATTTTTAATGTACATTTATATGATGTCAGGCACTTTTTCATCTGTTCATTCGCTATTTGTGAAATGTCCATAGGAATCTTCTGATCATTATTTTAAATTGAGTATTTATTAAGAGTTCTATTGTATAAGATCTGATTGGAGGAAAAAGTTTTACAGTACAAAAACATTTGAAAACCACTGGCCAATATGAATCACTTTGGTAGTGTCACTTCTCTTTTGCCTCTTCTTTTTATTTGATTTTCCAGCTTTCTTTCTCCAGTACAGGGACCCCATGCCATTGACTATTTCTAGCAGTACAGCCGAGTCACTCTTCCAGCTGCTCTGGATCTGCTGAGCAAGTCCACTGTCTGTTAGGAAGTGACTGTGTTGCACACACTGAAGCCCCAACTCCAATCTGACTGTATTTGGAGATAGGGCCTTCATAGAAATGCTTACGGTTAAATTTTCATAAGGATGGATCCCTGACCTATTAGAATTGGTGTCCTTATGACAAGAGTCACCAGAGCATACTATGTGTGCGAATGCTTGCACTGTTGTGGCAGCCCAAGCAGATTCATATACCGTGCTGTTGCTGTGTTTCAGCATTGAGTTCCATGTGGTCAACCTGTGAGACCTTATTACTTATGAGACCTGCTTCCCATCACACACACAGTCTGTGTCCAAAATTCAAGCCCCATTTGTCATTTGCTAAAAACTGAAGTCTTTTTCTTGACCCGCTTGCCCTTTCTTCTCCCTTGTGAGTTGCTAGGCATCTTGTGCAGGCAGTTTTCTTTATATGGCAAGCATATCTTACTCAGTTTTACAGTTCATAGCCTTGCAATTACATCATCAATCTCCTGACAGTCACCTTGTCTCCAGATTTGAGACAGACTCTACCGTTTACCAAAACTCACCCACTTTCCCAGTACCTTTATTCATAGTGCAGAAAACTGAATGCTGTCCTTGACACCATCTCTTTGGCTAACGGCTTCTCCTAACCTTCCTTTCTTCCTTCCTTGCCCTTCTACTAGACAGAGAGGCTGAAAGACCATCGTGCTGGTTATGTTTGTAAAACCCTCCATACTCTCAAGTCTTTAGGTTCCTTCACAAAATTTCACAATTTTATAGACAGAGAAAATGTGAATGAGGGGACGGGATGCATTGCTGTCTTCAGATTTTCCTCAATTTCTTAACAAAAAGTAGCCAGCAAACAATGCTCTGCAGACACATTCTGAATTCTTCTGGCTCTGTCATTCATTCTTCCTTAGCTCTGAACAAGGCGCACTGGGGATTCATGGATCTAGAAATGCAGTCTGACCTATGACCCTGATGAAAGGCTGCATGTCCAGCCAGCATGCTTGGCCTACCAGGTGCCACCAAGTATCCCTGACAGTTGCTGCTTCCTGAGACAGCAGCTGGTTTTCTGGAACCTACTAGTGACTATCAATCTCCTTTATTGTTCCATGGAGCACTGATCTAGTTTCCTATTCTGTTAAATGGCTTCAGTGGCCCAGAATTTGTTCCTGTCCCCTTTCTGTGTTTCTCTTTGCAACCTGATTTGGATCACCTTAACACCTGTTTGCCCGCTGTGTTTTGCCTTTGAATTCTTTCTTCCATCCGGTCTACATGTGAGTGAGAGTGCACTGAGGCCTTCTCCAGCCCTTTCACCTTCCATCCTCTTAAAAAGTAGATGCGTGGAACAGGTTTATATTTCCAGCAGGAAGACCAGCAAAGCACATGGCTGCAGTCTCTGTGACTGTCCTGTTCCAAGAATTTAGATGGTCATGCAGGGGTTGCCCTTGGAAATTCTTATTTAGTCTGCTGTTTTCTAGTAAGCAAATGGGTGATTTGGAGGGCTTTGGACAGCTTTTGAGGAAATATTGCCTGCCTGTTTGCTTCACTAATCTTTCTAGACCCAGCACTCTGCTTAAGAGTTGGTATTTCTACCCAACTGGCAGTGAGGGGCCAGCCAGATACACAGAGCTCTTGACCAAGAGTTTCAAACTCCTGCACCTGTTCCTTGCCATGTGTCTGCACTGGTTTCAGGTTTTCCACCACCCCAGTCCAAAACTCTCTGGATGCCTCTGGTCATATGTATACTAAAGGGACACTGGTGACCCTCTCATGACCTCAGTGAGCTCATGTGGCTTCCCACATTGCAGAAGGTATTCCCTGGGAACCACCAAGAGGGTGGAAAAACTCTACCTCTTTAAATGGCACCTGCTGGAGCTGCTTTTGCTGAGCTGTGTCTCAGGAGCCGAAATGGAAGCCTTTCAGTGCCAGTTCTGACTTCTCACCATTCGTCAGGATGGCCCTGGAGAGAGCCACTGACTGTGCTCTGCCTTCCTGGGCATCTGTGGGGTGTGACCTGGGCACACTACTTCAGAAGCTTCCAGTGATTACTGGTAAATTGGCTTACCTGGTTATGTTTATCAAAAAAGAACTTGCTTTGTCTCTAAACGAGTTCAGTTAGAGTGCTTTCCAGGGTCCATGGCAGAAACTGCTATCGTGTTTGCTTCAAATCTTTCTTGAGATCCGTTGCCTTTGTGGTGCTGCTAGAACCAGTACAAAGGCCGTTGTGGGAGACGGCAGGGAAGACACAGTTCATCTCAAACGTCAGCCAGGCTCTCAGTCAGTTTCCACTACAGACCTGAGGAGATGGCACCTTTGCTATTTGAGAGAAACAAACATGAGCCCTTTTCACTTCCTTCTGCTCCCAGAAACATTTCACAGATTACCTCAGAAAGTGCTTATTGAGGAGCTGTTATAAGTCAAGGGCAATGTTAAAAAAAAAAGTCACCTGGTCTCCTACTCTTGTCCTTGCAGAATATGCACTGCTGTAACATGCAGGGACATTGAAGTTTTAAATGAACTGTTTCTTTACACCCAGGAGAAACCATCCTAGAAAACAACATGAACAAAATGACCCAGAGGCACTGGCTGGTGAATGGCTAATTTCTGCCTTTATGTACAGGGACAGCATGCAAGATTCAAGAAGTACGTGGGGCACAGTGCGCACGTCACCAATGTGAGGTGGCTGCACAATGACTCCGTGCTACTGACAGTGGGCGGCGCTGACACGGCCTTGATGATCTGGACCAGGGAGTTTGTGGGGACCCAGGAAAGCAAGCTGGTAGACAGCGAGGAGTCAGACACTGATGCGGAGGAGGATGGAGGTGAGTCCTCCGCCTCTTACACAGACCCCTTCCTTCTATTCCCCGCCCCCGCCAATCACGGCAAACCAATTCACTCCCCAAACTCTGTTGTTTGAGGCTATGACAGCGATGTTGCTAGAGAGAAGGCCATTGACTATACCACCAAGATCTATGCCGTGAGCATCAGGGAAATGGAAGGCACCAAACCACACCAGCAGCTGAAGGAAGCGTCGGTGGAAGAAAGGTATGGTGGGCCGAGGGTTGCTGGCATTCGTTACAGCTGATAAACTTACTTAAACTAGAACGTGGTTTTCATGACCCTCAAAGTTGCTGCTTAAGTAAGTCTCTTATTATCGTCAGAGTCTTAAACTGATACACAAGCTTTATGTGGGTTATTCTTTAAGGTTGGTTATGGAGCATGACTTGATTAGACATGAAATTCGATGGGACTGGGTTTACTGTGCCTGGAGAGGCCAGGCTGGCCCAAAATCTGTTCTGAATTTAATGGCTGGCAGGAGAGGTCAATGATTAGCACGGCAGGAGGAAGGTCAGATTTCTGGAGCCACAAGGAATGTTGTAGAGTTGAGCAAAGTTGTCTTCCATTCTAACCAGTCTTCTCATTATGCTGTATCATCTGGTATCCCTTTTACCTTTTCTTTCTGTGCCTTCTTTTGTCCACATTTGTTCAGGGAGGTTAGTAATTCAGCACTTAACTCATTTGATGATGTTGGCTTGAGTGGTATATATAGGAAGAGGGTTTTGGTATTATTTTATGTCTTTTTGATGTCTAATTTTAAGCACTGATAATTGTTGAACATTTTAGAATTTCTAAACAGAAAAGCTCATGTTTATATAATTTACCATGTGCACACTTAGGGAAGCTTAAGGTGAAAGAAAAATTCTATGGGTCTCAAAGATGTTTTAAAAATTCTGTGTGATTTTGAAATTCTGTATCATAGTTTATTCTTTCTGTTTTTAAAATAAAAGAAAGAAAGAATTTGTTTAAAAAAAATAAAAGAGAATTCTGTGTGGGCTATTTACCTCTTGGCAGGCCTCACAATTACACTGGTCCCATGGTGTGTAATTTATGAGATTCTACTTATTTGTACTTGATAGGGCTTTCTGACTAATAATACCAATTCAATAAATATGACCTGTCACCTCAGTTCAATAAATATGACCTATCACTATTAGATGGAGATTTAGATGCAAAGAAATAAAATACGATTTCCCAGCCCCCACTTCAGTTCAGTGCCAGATGTTAAAATAAGCTTGGTAAGTAGTGGGTGTGCTATTGGCAAGAAGATTAAATCTGATACAGAAGAGCCTTCATTTTCCCCTAAGGTCTTTGTTAGATGTTACTATGAAGGTTTAGAGTTCTATTTTGGTGAAAATTGTTTTCTGTAATGGTCTCTAATGTATAGTTTATTTTTCTTGCAGTATGGTTTTAAAGTGTCCACACAGAGAAAATGATTTTAAAAGACTTCTAAGAATTGAGAGGAAAAGAACTATAAGCACATAAGTGTAAGAAGGCCTCCCACTTACATAAGCTACCCTTAAAGAAATCAGCCTAAGTTAAACATTTCTTTAAAACAATTTAGCCTTCCCAATTTCACATCCCATTAAGAAATGTGTGGACTTGGTTATCCTTACAAGGTTTCTCTTGGCTGATTTCTATAGTGCTGTGGTATATTGTGCTGAGATTTGGAGCAGTCACTAAAATACAGTCATCTGACCAAAATCCTAACTCCCCAGAATTACCACTGATTGCAAAGTTAATACTCAGCTCATCTAACCTCCTCTTTGTCCTCCTGTCTCTTTGGGTAAGCCTATAAAAAGGTCCTGCTGTCCAGTACAATACAAAGTGAGTCATGTGAAGGTAGAGCTACATTTAAGAATTTTCCATTTTGAAATTCAGCATTTTGGAGCTACTTGATTTCTTCATGCCATATTGAAAATTTGTCATATATTAGCACCCACTAGATTGATTTTTTTTTAACCAAAAGAGAAACTTTATAGTATTATGAGATATTGGAGTGGGGAGTTTAATACTTTGCTGGTACTTTTAAAGATCACACTAGAATGCAGTGAAGGAAACAATTTTAAGGTCAGTATAGGGTCTGAAAGGAACAGCAAACCTTTTCTGCCTAGACAACTAAAAAAGCCTTGACAGCATCAGGGTGCAGAGGGGGCTGTGGGCAGAGACACAAAGCCAGCTGCACAGCATGCCTGAGCAAGGCAGGCCCACACTAGCCGGGGAGCTGGTACTGAGCAGGATAGGACACTACTTAGCCTTTAACCTGGGGAGAGCATAATCAGAAACAAGCACAAGTGGCCCTCCCCATCCTGGTCAGTAATTTTAGGGGAACCTGAGCCTTGGAGACGACACTGTAGCTAGCTTCTGAGTCACAGAATAGAGAAGTGCAGGACAAACCGTCACACTTGAGATTTGTGAAACAGCAGAGTATGTGATGGAATTGAGTGGGAAGGTGACCGCTAGCCCCTGGTGCAGTGGACAGGTGGATGAGACTCTCAACAATGCACTGTGCAGCCTCCCTTAGTCCTCAGCTGGTGTACAAAGTGGCTACGTGGACTCCAGCATACTAGAGGTGAGAGAGGGGCAGCGATAGAAAACCATCAGGAACACGAAACCCAAGCAGTGTCTTCCTCAGAAAGTTCAGCATGGTCAACTGGAACCTCCTGGCGCTGCTCTCTCTGACTCACTGCTCTCTCTTCAAGGCCTGATTGACCTTCCCTTGATTGTCCCCTTCCTGTCAATACCTGTAGACACCTGGTCAGGATTACTGAGGACAAAGCACCTGAGGGCCAGTGGAGACGTGTGCTCGGAAAGACTGCTCTGTGCTTATTTGGTCTCAGCCATGTTTCAGGCAGTTCTATCTCTATATTAAATCCGTCTTCAGCTTCTAAAAGCACTTAGAAACTGCTGAGATGAGTGTAGCATCTGTCGTATTGAGAAAAATGCCTTGAAGACAGCTGCACATTATGCATCAACCATTTTTTAAGCAGTCAAGTTCCTAATTCCTAAATCATAAGATAGTCATGGGTTGTTTTTAATTAGATTCAGTTTTTTTTATTTTAAAATAGCTATGAGACTCTAAATGGTGATTTTTTTTTTGCAATGTCTTACACATCATGAGTTCTTATTCTTCTAAAGTCATATGATTTCAGTTCCAATCTTCTGAGAAGTGAGAAAATTGAGGAAAAAAATTTGCAATTGCTCTCAAAAGAATACTGGACTATCCTTACCAAGTATCTAATCCCTTATGAAATTACCCACTTCTGTTTGCTTTAGGACTCCAGGATTCTCTTCCTTGCCTTAGACTCTTTTAGCCAGTCCTCAGCCCTGGCTGAGCGTGCCGTCAGCTGCCATGTGTGGGGTGTGGCCAAGGGAAAGTCCTGAATTCTTGTCCAGTTGCGGAAACTCATGCTTTTACACCTTACCCACCCAGGACTGACTCACACTTCCCTTCTTTCCCAGATGACTCAAATCTAATTCTTATCTAGAAGAACCTTTCCAAACTTCTCCTGCCTCTCAGATTCCCTACTCCAGCCTGGTACACCCCTTGACCTCAACTTTTGACCTCATTTCTTACTCTGTCGTGTTTTCTTACAGTGTCATGGCTTCTTTGTCCCCCTGTAAGCTCAGATTATTTCATGGATACTGAAAATGTCAGAAAGTTCCTTTTGAAGGGAAAAAAGGAAGGCAGGGAAAGCATAGTTCTGCAGTGTTTACCATCATCACAATACCAGGAATGGTGTTCTGTGTTCTGACTTTAAGAAAAACAGTTCTTTTGAACTCATCAGATGACAAAATCCCTAGTGTTTTCTGAGTACCAAATGACTAGAGTTGCTTTAAAAAATTAAGAAGTAGCTTTTACCACATTACCAAGACCACACCTAGATTACATGTTGTTTTTGATTTATAGCATAGAAAATTTCTGCCCAAAGTTGCCTTTTATGGACTCACATACCTAGAAATCCAGGGATAGGGCAACTTCAGGTGTCTCTTGATCTTGCTGTTGCAGTTCTGCTCTCTCTCCATATCTCAGTTCTGCTTCTTCTGGGTTACGAAAATTCATTATATAGCAAAAAGGCTGCAGTTCCTGGACCTTCCAGTCTTCATGAGTGAAAATCAGCAGGAAAAAAACTGCTTCTGATTCACAAGTCCTCACAAATGTTTTATGATGCTGTACTGGTTCAGATAGGTCACATGATTACCCTTGAATCGGTCACTGAGACCTAGGATAAAAGAATCTTGGTTGACTGTTACTAAGTACACAGTCACATGCCACCTTCCATTTGCACTGTGATCAATTACACCACAACCAGAATCCAGAGCTAGCAGCAAAGTTAGAGCGATTGATTTCTAGATGCACCCCAAACTGCAGACATCTACTCTGCTTATCACGTATACATGTTTAAAATGCCCCCATTTTGAACTGTCATGTACAGTTTATGATTGAAAATGTAATTGCCACCTCACTCAAGAGAGACATCCCAAAGTCTCAGCTAGTTACTGCTTCTAGCCCTACATCTAGAATCAACAGGTTCTGTGAAATGTTCTTATCCAGGTAGCAGTATATCTCCTCATGGTCTTGTGACTACGGACCACATACCAAACTTAACATACCAAATAGATGCTAGTGAAGACTGAACAGAATTGAGATTTGTTTTAGATGCCACTTTGAGGAAAGAAGAGTGAGGCCCAACATGTAGTGGTTGCTGTTGGTACATCCTCAGCTGGCCAGGACAGTCAAGCATCCCTTCTCCAGTCATGTGTGTATTTTGTACAACTGGGAGTGTCATGAACGTTGGAAGATACTACCAGTCAGGATGTAAAAGTTTTGTTAACAAATGATACGAATGTATGGAAGCAAAGACTTAAAGAGCTAACTCAGTGTTCTCGTTGGGGGTCAGCTTGTCACATCTCTCAGGTTCCCACTGGGAAATAGGTAATGCCTGTGTTTTATCACTCTTACAGGAAAACTCCTGTCTTCCTCCCCTCCTTAGGCCCTGGCTCAAGGCTTAGCTATTCTCCAGATGCAGGTGGTTTTTTTTCGTGCATCTGAGTCAGCACCATGCATTTTTTTTTCAAGATCTTTTATTAACAAGCACTGAGGCTTGCAGTTGTGGGCTGTCTAGCCAGGAACAAATAAGAGAATACACAACTTACTTTTTTTCTGTACTGGGAATTGAACTCACAACCTCATGCTTGCCAGGCAGGCACTTATGCCACTGAGCTAAATGCCCGGCCCTTACAACTTACAGTTTTTGTTTCTATACCATTGTTACAACATTATTTCACTTACGATAGCATTTTTTCACCTATTACTAAACGGAGAAGTTCAGTCTTCTCTTTTTCTTCCTACCTCAGAAGCTACGTAACTTAAAGGCGAAGTCAAAATCCCATTCTGTCCATGAGGCATATTCTTTTATTTCTCTGGAAGCCTTGGGCCTTACTGCCAGTCTCTCTTGCTTTATCACAGGTTTGAAAAGGTGTCCTCTCCCTTAAATAAGTAAGTAGAAAAATTAATTTTTAGCACTTAAGTCAAATTGTCTCAACACAACAATGTCACTTATAAATTATAACTAACTATAGAAATTAAGATATTTATCATTTCAGTCACTGGACTGTTGGACACGTGTATTCTAAATATACAGATGTTTTGCTTGGTTAAGCAGTATTGTTATAGGAAGTAACTTTCAACGTGTTAGATGTGCCATGTTCGTGTCTCAGGATTCCAAAGAATGGGAGCAGAATCAAAGGAGGTTAAGAGTAGGAAAAGTTTTATTAAAAGAAATCACGTGAGAGGAATGAGGGGTCCCTAAAGTGGGTGGCCACCGAGACTCTTTGTCTAGGGGGTTCATACAGTAAAATCACCCATCCTGCAGGATTACAAGTGCTAATGTGGACCTAATAGAGAACAAGGTACGGAGCCAGGGTACGCAGCATGGAAAGGAACAAAGGCATTTCCAGCAGGGGTAGCAGGAGTGCGAGTCACAGTGCTTTGGCTGTCTCTCTCCGTGTTCATTACGTGGTCTCTGTGTTTGCTACATCATCTAGGCTTGTTGGACCAAACGGCTCACGT
Organism: Dolichotis patagonum; assembly: GCA_004027295.1. NCBI lineage: Eukaryota > Metazoa > Chordata > Mammalia > Rodentia > Caviidae > Dolichotis > Dolichotis patagonum. The sequence goes on along the minus strand of PVJX010003230.1, from coordinate 83,376 downwards.
ACAGTGCAGCCCTCAGCTGTTCATCTCTAGGGAGGCTCCCAGACCTCGCCACAGTGTCTCCATCTTGCGGCCTACTTTCTGTCAACTCTGGCCTTGACCACAGGCCTGGTCTCTTTCTAACTGCCTGTTAGTCTCTACCTCATTTAGCTATCTGTAATATTGTGTTCACAACCACCTTTATTTTCTAAAACAAAACCTTAAACAATGTTTTATCACTCAAATTTTTGCATAAATAGTATGTGTTGTTTAGAGTAGAGTCCCTAATAAAATGAAAAAGTCATTTTTAACCATCCTCTGAAAATCATCTTTAATATTTATTTTTTCTAAGCGTTAGTGTTCCAAGGTTCAGTTACTTGTAAGGAGAAATAATACACACATTTTAAGGTAGAAATGCTCAGAGTTACATTTTTAAACTTAGTCTTCATCTGGGCCATGTTTTAAAGCAAAAATCTATTAATGACAGTTTTATATCAACTTTGACTGTTACCTCTCCAACATATGAAGCTGGTGGCATCTTTCTGTTAGTTCTGAATCTTTTTGAATTCTAAATCTCTGACTTTTACCAAGAGCATTGGCTCAGTGAGACTAAAAGCAAAACTCATCTTCCCTTGGAATTCTGCTTGCAGCTGAAGCCTCAGCAAAACCCAGTGTTTGCTTGGAGAGTGGCTGGCTGTCTCTGGCAAAGGCTAGAGGATGTTTTGTGCATCTCAATACCAATCTCGGTACTGACTTCTGATACCAATCAGCTTGGTCCTGATAATAGGACAGCGATGTCAGTAATGACAAAGTGGCCATCCCAATTAGAAATTATAAATTTTCTTTAGCTTTAGAATCCATGGAAAGCTACAGATGCGGTTACAGAAAGAAGGAGTAAAGAGTATTTCTTCAGGCACTGTAATAACAGCTCTCGAAGCCTCCAGGAGATGTGTAGGCATCCTTCCCAGGCTTTTTTCCAAGTACAAAATGTTTCTTTGCCATTCTCCTGAGATTTTATTTTATAACTTTCTACCTTCTAACTCCTCCCCAAACAGACATCCACATGTTTAGGAGAGTCTCACAGGAAGGATAAATACTGAAAAGCAATTCTAACACACTTCAACTCATCTACCGTGAGATTTGCGAAACCAACAGAGGAACACAGAGAGAATAGGGACCCCACACTTCATCACCTCCCCATCTTCAGCCCCCTACCATGGGGAAGGGAACCAGGCTCCACCCCCTGGGGCTGGCATCTGCATATGCTGTCATTGCTTTGGGGCTGCGGAGACTAAAGAATTAAAGCAGGCTATTAATTTGGGACCAAAATAAACAAACAAAACAGGACAACCAAAACCTTATTGTAACCAGCATTGTTAAATGAAACTTTAAAAATTAGGTTTTTTTTCTTTTAGAGATAAGTAGCTTTTCCAAATTCCTCCTGCTGAGCATAGAACCCTCTTCTCTCCTTAATTACGAGTCTGTTACCAGCTACTGGGGGTCTTGAAGAGATTCCTTCCAGCTTCTCAGTGTCCTGAACAAAGAGTTGGACCGGAAGGCAACAAGGATTTACATTTGCTGAAGGTGGAAAAGACTGTGTTCTCCAGAGTGAGAGCGGGCCAGGGAAACGGCTTCCAGTGGCTCTGGTTTCCGGAATTCATAGACTGCTTCTCCCTCGTGGAAATAAGGCATTGGGGGCAGTTTCGTTTCAGAACCTCACTTGGCCTGGCCTCAGATTTAAACAGTACTACCCAAGGCTCTCTCGGTTTCACGGCAGATGTAACTGAGGAATTAAAGGTGGTGCTTTGCTGATCCATCCGGTGCACGGTGTGGTGGAGCTGCAGGGGCCTCTGGACTCTCTGTCCTGCGCGTGTGCTCTGGGCCTCATGATTTTGATACATCAGGCTACTCACCTGAGTGGGTTAGCCTCCACGCTAATCTCCTACCTCAGGTTCATGACATCAGGATATTTTAAATTCTTCCAGATTATAAACTTTGTCTATAAGATTCTCAGCTCCCTGGGTCTGCTCTGTGTCTGTCGTGATGCCATCATATGCCTAACCCAGTGCCCTGTAAATAGGACACATGAAAGAAATGCTTCTTGAATGAGTAGATGGGTGGAAGAATTTATTTAACCTGCTTCTCTTAATAGTTAAGCCAATGAATCTGTCTTAAGGATGCTCTGAAAATTCATTCCTTGCCAGGGACCACTTTTGCCTTCGTTTTATTTATTTATTTATAGTATTATTATTTTTTTTTTCATCAGTACCAGGTATCCAACTCATGGCCACGTGCTTGCAAGGCAGGCACTTACACTGCTGAGCTAACTCCCCAGCCTTGCCTTCCTTTGATTAGCACCTCTGGGTATTGTTGGCTTTATGAGAAATGGTGTAGACCCGCCTGAGGATCTCCCGCCTGACCGCAGGACTACTCTTGGTTAAATTTTTGTTGTTGTTTTGTTTTATTTTAGGTGCCTGTCTATTAAGAAATGAAATGTTGTTTGGTTTAAATCTATTTAACCCCAAACTAAAGAAACTGATTTAAAAAAACCTGTGTTACTGTAGTCATCACTCTTATTTTATATACAAAGCTTCTTGGTCACTGGATTTCTAATGTATCAAAGGACATGCTCATAAGTGACAGTGTTAAAAAGTAGGAGATTTAGACAGATTTCCTCAAGAAAAACCACCATATATAGGCAATCCCAGTTTTTCTTCTAACCTTTTATGCTATGTTTAGAGACCGAAATCTTCTGGGAAAACTTGCCCCCAATTTGAAAAAAAAAAAAAGAAAGAAAGGTTCAGTTAATCAGTAGCTGTGGGAATGTCAGGCTTGCTGAGCAGCGTGGTGTGAGCGGACAGGCTGCCCTCCAGGATCTTGTCCACCTCAAGTCGATGGCCATTCTCTCCCACTGGTTTCCTGGGCCCTGACAGAAGCCCTTTGTCACTTGTGGTCAATAGCTGCTTTGTAAATTTATACTGTTAGAGTTTCTAAGAACTGACAATCCTGTTAAATAAAGGCTGCCAAATTCTGATGTACTGAGACCTATCAGTCCTGCTAAAGCCTGTCTTGGAGCTTGGTCCAATACACAGGGATGAACCTTTAATCTAAGTTTCCCTCCCATTTGTGAGGACGAAATGACCTTCAGGAGCTTAGGTGTGAGCACACAGCTTTTAGGTGTGGCATAAAGCTAAGCTCAGCCCTCAGCCCTGTAGAGGGACTTCGCCTGTGCAGGACAGACAGGGTGAGCCCCTAGCCCCACCTTTCCGGGCCAAATTCCCCCTCCCCACCCCACCCCTTAATTCTGCCAGCACTCTGCTCCATCGCTCTGACCAAATTCTTTTTCTGTTTTTTGATGAAGGTGGGTGGAAGGAATTGAAATAACAGTATCCACTAAACTATGAAATGCTCAAATTAATCATTTCAAAGGCCTATGTTTAGCTGGGTAACCCCACCGAAACCTGAATAGTTAGCTGATTTCTATTTAAAATTAATTTAATGCTTTTTTTCAGAAATGATTTTTCTTAAACTCCGTGATTTTCTGTGTTGCTTGGGAAAGCAGTGATTTCTGTATAACAGATTATTCTAGGAATTAAGACTACCATTCATCAGAGAGTCATTTGTTCACTTTTTATCACAAAGAGTGTACCAGGGCATAAAAATCCAGCGGTAATGTGCTAGAAAATTTTTTCAAAAGATTAAAAATGTGTCTAGGCAGTCACAGTCCCACAGTGCAATCAGTTGAATCAAACCAACTCACAAATGAGATTTCTAAAATGCACCAAAAATAAGTAAGCACTTTTCTGTCAAAAGAGTGTCCATTAGAGCAGTATGGCAAGGGCTGGGGATATAGCTCAATGGCACAGTGGCTGCCTGGCAAGCGTGAGGTTGTGAGTTTGATCCTTGGTTTAAAAAAAAAAAAAGCAGCATAGTAGAGTTGGCTCTGATTATTTTAATCAACTCTCTGAGCGTCTCTCAGGTACTATCTTTGGAGTGAGTGGATGCTACCAGGAACATTTCTACTGTGCTTTCCTGAAAATAAGACCTGGTCTTACATTATTTTTTGCTCCAAAAGATGTACTAGGGCTTATTTTCAGGGGATGTCTTGTTTTTATGTAAAACAATTGAAAATTCATATTCAACAACCTACATTAATTCATGTACAAAAATCTGCATTTGTTTAATTGAAACCATGTCATCATCTGGAACACAGCCATAGCTCTCCAAACCCTCAGTTCCAGCCTGAATTTCTTTTCTTTTTTTTTTTTTTTTTTAATTTGAAAGAGAATAAAACAAAAGGGGGCAGTACAGAGCAGATCAGAACAGGACAACATAGGCAACATAGTACTTTACATTAAGTCAACTGGACATCAACAGTATCTAACACCATATCTCTTACTCTGCTATAGTTGAGCATAGTTTCAAATACAATAATATCAAACATAACACAATAGTATTAAGCCATGCATAGAGTGAAAGAATTACAGGGCTTTCTGAACCGAATAACAGAAAATGATCAATGGGTACTATAATATCTCATTT